>VYZW01060853.1:38654-66719 GCA_013401315.1 Balaeniceps rex
GCATCGTTAGAACTTACTACAGAAGTCATACCAAAAGCTGAAATTTCAGTCTCATTGACTTTGCATAATTAAAGTACCTAGAGTCAGAAAAAACATCCTGTGCAACTACTGTAATTTCAGACCCCTGGCTGCTGTAATTTGGTGCATCTCCATGGATGCCAGCACACTTCTGTTAAGTTACCCCACAATGAATCTGCGAATCTCCACAAAACTGGGAGGCTCTGCTAATTATCAGAACATCCACCTTGCTCTGCATCATAAGTGAGCGCAGCTGCAATGGTCTCACAGACTGGTCTTCCACAGAAACTCCTCTGCAGTCCTGACAGCAACAGACACGTTCAGCTGTTCAAATACTCCAGCAGCTCCATTTGCAAACATTCACTCATTTCTGTAATTACTATATGCTTTAAAAAAATCTTTATTGGAGTGGGTATTTTGTTTGCACTATTGTCTAACGAACAGTAGAGGATGCACAAAGTATACAGGGACTGAAGAGTACAAGGAGTCTTGTACTGTACAGGGCCCAACTTTGTGCAAAGCCAGTGTTTCCAACACCTTGCACACCAAAAGCACAGAGAAGTTACGATTGCTGCTCCAGTTCGTACACCCACCAGCGGGATGGCCAGAAGCTGCATACATAGCAACCCCCTGCCATGGCCATTTGATTATGCTCTTTACCATCCATACAAATACCTGAACATGGGCAAGTTTTCTCTTAACACAAAAATCCGTCTCATACAAAGATTAACACACCCTGTTCTCTCTTCATTTCTATCAGTATTTGAAGTAGGCACTAAGATGAATCATATTAGTCAGTCATTATTTGTCACCCTCCTGGTTGCTGACTGAAATATTTGTCAGGGGTTTCACCAGGAGAAAAGCCATAAATGGCTGAAACATAAGCATCACTTTGTTCAATCTGATGATACTGAGTTTGCAATGAAGCTGTCCAAAGTGACAACTTAGACAACTTAGTGAACCTGAAAACAAGAAAGACTGTCCAGCATCACTAAAAATAGTGGGTTAAATAATTAGGCAGGAAAAAAAGACTTATCTAATTGGAACTCTGGACACTCCCAGGTAAACATCCATTTTAAGGGGCAATTAATTTGTTTCCTTTGTTTGATAGCAATGAGGAGGCTAGCAAGGGTGGTCCAAAGAGAAAGTAGTATCATGAATTAGCTAAGGGACAGCTGCAGCTTGTTGCTTATTCAAAATTTGATCATGAACAGCCTACAACTTGAAGATCAGAAAACAATTTTTTTTTACCTCAAACGTTATTTCTACCTTAGCATATGGATGTGAAATCTGGAAATCCATCAGAGGTATAGGCAGATGTCTAAACACTTTCAAAAGCAAATGACTACAAAAATACTAGATATTAAATGGAACTAATTTATTAAAAGTGCTGAGATTCCTCAGACAATGAGTCTCTAACTCTAAAATTATCAAGTAAGAAAATAGAAGTATCTGGAGTATGAGTTAATAATTAAATCAGAGCATCTGCCATTGCAAGTGTGTCATGAAATGCTGTGAAAAAGCACATAGAAAGGGTTTGAACTGGTAAAACTGTCAGAACTTCACAGCACAGAGGCTTTGGAAATTGCATCCCATCACCAAAAACAATGACTGAATGATCTTTATATCACAACTGGTGTTTCTTACAGCACGAAGGATTCAGATTCAAATTGTGGAACAAAAACCAGAACCTCCTGAATTAATAGACCAAGCATGTAACCACATACAGCAGATATACAGAGAGAAAAACTCTCTCAGAAATTTGTTCTCATAAGCTTGCTGGCAAACATGAGGGTAAAATATGTTCTCAGAAACGTTGATAAGCTCACAAGTCACTTGTGAATAGAAAAGCAGCAAGTCCTTTTTTTTTGCAGTGAATAATTTTTCTATTTCTAATGTAGGTCAATGCCTACTTTTGCACAAACTATACTATTTGTCCTTTAATTGAATGATGGACATTGTATTTTAATTACTTTTTTATTTTCATTCAAACAAAACAGCTAGTGAGACCAAAATGGTAATATATAGCAGAGAGAAAAAAAAACAAAAAGCTTATTGTTCTTATACGGAAAGGTAATTAACCTAAAATATCAATTAAATTTCCTCTAAATGCATCACAGATGTTAATATTTTGGGTTTTGAATAGATACTTCTGCATCATTGGTTGTTCTGGAAAAGCTAAAATAATCTAACCTTTTCCCTCCCTTCCTAATAAGGAGAACGAACACTTCTCTTTTTTAATTAAATGTTGAAAATATATGAGATCATTGAGATTTATATAGGTGGAGTTGGCAGCCTTTTCATATTTACTTGGACTGTGAGGTATGTTTTTATGTATGCCTCTGTCAAAATAAGTATGTAGACCATTTTTTATTTTAGTAAGTCTTTTTTATTAGATATGGATCAGACACTGATAATGCCAGCAGACCTATTCTCTGGCCACTTAAAGTTGTGTAAATTAGGAATAGCTTCACTGAAATCAGCAGAGTCGCAGTGATGTAAAAGTAGCAAGAGAAGAAGAGGGTCCGGGGCTTTTGTAACAACTGAGGTATGTGAGTAAAATCACTCCTGTCAGTCAACAGTTGCAGATTGGCCCTGTGAGTCAGGTTGGAACTGCATTTTCCTTCTGCAGCCTTGTATTGGCTTTTCATTGGTAATAAGTTTCACTCGCTTAATTTGTTCCCTTATAAATGCATTTTGTCACTGCCAGTTGTCAATGGGCCGCACCACAAAATTCAGATCCGGGCCCAAATTCAGCTCATGTTCCTGAACAAGACTTCTGGCTTGGCCCGTCTCATAATTGAGAGTAAACCCCAGCATGTGGGTTTGGACGCAGGTCCAGCCTCAACTCTCCTGGAGTCTGGGATTCTTCTGATCCAGGGGTTTGTTTCCAGACTCCTTGTAATTTGTGCTATTTAGTATCTGCTAATCTTTTATTTTTATTTCTTTGTCTCTCATTTCAGCCTTCAGAAACGTATTTGGGAAAAAACAGAGGGAGTCAAACAAATCTTAGAATATTTATTCCAACGTTGGCAGACATCTGTAGGAAGATGACAGATAAAAAAGTGGGTGGGAAACAGCTGCAGAGTAACATTTAAATACACTGGGCCAAACAAAAGCAGTCAGACACTGTTATGAAGAGAGAGTTTCCATCCTCAGGATGGCAAACTGCTTCCTGAAACCATCCAGGATAAAGGCACATTCTGCAGGATGGTGCCAGGGCTGCTCGCAGCCTCTCCGACCTGCCTGAGAGCCAGGAGCTGTGGAGACACCGGGGACCTCCAGCAATGGAGACACCAGGCACCTCCAGCAAGGGCTGGGAAGGGAAAGCAGCCCTGCTGCCTGCGGCGGGCTGCCGCCACAGCCATGGTCACGCCTGCCTGACAAAGGCAAGGATGGAGCCGGTCACAAAGGATTGATTTCCTGCTGTCTGCCCACAAGCAGGTCTTTGTGCTCTTTGTGAGGTGCACTGCGTTTGGTCGCCCCGTGCCTGTCCTCTCCACCGAGGCCTCCCGCTGGAAGGAGCCCTCCTCCAGCAGCACCTGCGCCCCCCAGGACCTGCAATCCGGGGAGCTGGTGGCAAACTGGAGGTGATCCAGAGAAGAACCGTGCGAACAATTACAGCATCAGGAAATGCACCCAACAGCTTAAATAAATCAAGTCTTTCTCTGTGAAGAACACATTAAGGGGATGAATTAATGAGAGATTACAGCCACCCATGCAGAATAAAAATTCGATAATCAAGGAATTTTTGGTGTGGAGACAAAGACATATCAAGGTTTAACATCTACTGAAGTTGAAGATAAAACAATTTAGACTAGGGAAAAGGCAGGACAATTAACTGCTAGACAAACACACCAAATCTGAATTTAAAGATTTGCATTGAATTTCCCCCACAAATACTGGATTTTTTTCCCCAGAAGATAGGCTGCAGTTTAAGCAAGAATTAATTTTAGGAAGCTCAACCACACGCATTGCAAAACGAATCAGAATAAAAGATCAAAACAGGCCCTCCTAGCTTTGTAAATAAGGAGTCCAATAATAAGCAGCTAAGCTCACATTCCAGGCTCCTGAGGACATATTGCAGGCAGGAACGTGACATGACTTTCCAAAGGCTGTGTGACAAATCTATGCCCAGACCTGAAAAGAGACCCCAGGATTCCCGACAGGAATGCTCTTTGTCCCTGCTGTGCTTCCATCCCTCCCTTTCCTTCTTCAAAGCTCTCCTCCCCTTCCTGACCTACTCCCTTCGTGCTTTCCTCTGGGCATACCACCAGGTCCCATCCTTACCTGATCTCTTCTCTACCCCTCCTCCCCTCTCTCCCTCTTTTCTGTGGAGCCTCTCAAATGCTGTGCTGATGTCTTCTGCAGACGGAGTGGGCTGCTGCATGTCCTAGCCAGGACACAGTGCCGTTGAGCACATTTTCCAGGAAATGCCCATGGCTGGTAAAGATCAGGTGAAGGAGCCACAAGAAAGAAGAAGCCTACCCTTGGCTTGGAGGTCAGAAATTGGGGCCAAACATCTGTGCCAATGAGGCTGGGGGCTGCAGTCCTTCCCTGCTGGCAGCTGTCCCCGAGAGCAGCACTCAGCCACCAGCAGGATCAGTAACAGCAGTGTAGAGCTCCAGACAATGACACAGGGAACTCTGCCTACCATAAAAAAGCATTTAAAATCTCCTTGGCCATCTACCTAGCTGCCATGGAGCACTCTCCATGACCACGTGAGAAGTCATCCCACCGCTGACACCAATTCAGTCATTTTACTGTAATCCTACAACAGGGAGCTGCCTGTCTGAGCATATGGAAATGAAAATGAACCTAGGAGTAGCTTCAGCATTGGCCCTCGTAATTTTCCCAGTTTCTTCTTACCATAATATTCTGCAGTATCTAAAATCTCAACCTTGTCTATTGCTTTAAACAGTCACTTTTCCTCTATTTCCAAACCCTTAGATCAGTTCTGTTCAAAAGAAGAACATATTAATAGCAACCTCTATATTCCCTCTAGGATGCTCTCAAGTCTTACTGTGTTTTTAATCTTTGCAGAGGCCCAAAAAACCAACCACATCAGGTGATATGAATACCAGGTTTTTTTCATTTCTTTATGGACGTGACTAGTTAGGAGTTCTGCAAAGATTAAAAACCCCATTCAATAAAACTATAGATTTGAAAAGGGTGCATCATGATATAATTAACAGGGGATTCAAAAGAGAAGATAAAAAGAATATTCCTGACATCCATAGAGAGGTAAAAATCTACAGAATAAGTGAAGCAGCATTGACCTGCTCTCTAATAACAGTGAGAGATAAAACAACCTCATCAAAACTTGGAAGGCATCAGAAGCAGAAAGATTAGGCTGAGATTTCTGGATTTCCAGATTGCAGAGAGAGTCTGTTTAGTTGGTCTGAAACCACAGAATAAGTAAAACTGTTAAAATGGAAACCAGAACAATTTCTTTTGGATATAGGCTGCAGACTAATATTCATGGTCAGGGGATGGAAAGGAACGAGTTTCTCATGTGGACTCGGGGAGCAAGAAGGACCTACAGCATATGATTTATTAGAATCACAGTCTGTAAGCAGAGTGCCGTGACTGGTGTATCATTTACCAGCTCTAAATTCAGTTTTCTCAGTTTGCATTAAGGATACATTCAAAACTCACTTCTTTGAGTTTTGTTTTCATCTTGCTCTTCAAGTATGTTTTTTCCCTTCCAGCATACAGTAATCTTTCTGGTTTGTTATATAACAGAATATTCTACCCTGGGAAAATATTTTTTGTTGGTCTTGTTTGCAACTTCTCATACTTTTCTGAAAAGTTAACCTCCTTTTTGGGGAAAACACAGTGAAACAGAAAATGACAGGCAGGATAGATGCTTATTATTGCACCTTTTGAGTTAAGTTACAAGACCATACCATGGTCTTGATGTGTCATCACGGAAGGTATTCCGACCATTTACTGTAACTTTTTGTAGGCTGACACACATGAGGCAATAAAGCTCCTCAGTAGGTGATAATTCTGTTCCATGGCAACTTCCTGTGTTTCAAATTATTCCTCTTCTACACTGGACCAAGAAGAGAATGTTTTCATGGAAGCCTGTAAATGCCTGCTCTCAGGCCTTTCTGTTACCTGGTGACTAGAGTCCTCACCCAGGATTTTTCTTTTTTTTTTTTCTTCCGTTCCAGACCACTCAAAGCGAAGCATTTGTTTTCCCTTACTATGGTCAAGACCTAATCCTTTTCTCCACATAATTTCACCCCAATTTTTCACCTGAGTGAAAGCAGTGTGAATAACAGCTAGGAGTTATTTCCATCAGACTCAACGTCAAAACAGAAACCAAAAACCCAATACTTGCTTTACTGCAGTTACAGAGTCTACCCTTATTGAAACAAACGAAGTTTTATACAAGGATAATCCCATAAAATGTATTCAAGTAACTGCCAACCGAAAGCTGTGCAAAAGAAAGAAGAATCAGCTCCACTGTCAGTTGTTAAATAAATCCACCATGAGGGTAACACAGATTGAGCGCCAAGTTCTGAGTCCAGTCTATGTCTTCTAAAACAGAATGGTATCTTTGAGGTACAAGATATTACATGTGATGGGTTGTTGGGGACTTTTTTGTCATTCTCCAATATGAGCAAGAGACTCCAACACTGTGTGTGTGCTGCACCTTCCACACACCTAATGTCCCCACCCATCTTAAGCATCAGTTACCATCATCACTTTTTTAACATACTCTCTTTGTGCATTCAGCACCTTTAAGGAGAAATACATCAATCCACACCAGCCTCGCTGCAGCGTGTGACTTCATCATAACCTATGTGACACATTTAGCAAGGGAATATCGCATAAACAGCAGGGTAAATTTATCTTTAACATATGATGAGCGCTTAGTTTTGGACCTATTTAAGTTGAAGGAGGAGGCAGTTACCATATTCTTGACATAGTGCTTTTCTCTGTACTGCCGTATCTTATTAACAAGACACAAAGCCATGAAAGCTTAGAGCTTCCTCTGTGTGGTCACAAAGTACCATGCTTGATTGTCCTAGCCAGATTTTTGCTTTCCCAACCCTCTGAGACTCTTGCAGTTGAATTACACAATGTTTTCTTGAGCAGCATCTGTGCAGCAGAAATCTTCAACCTCCAGAAAGGCTTGGGAAGACAGACTGCCTCCTTACACGTGGTTGTTTTTGTCAGCACATAAATCAGCCCCTGAGAGGCCTCAGCGAAGCAGTGTTGATCCAGGGGGGAGTGCCTTGATCAGATAGGAGGGGCCAATCCTTCTAAGTCTGGCTGAGAAAAACAGCGAGCTGGGAAAAGCCCAGGAGCCTGGAACTTTAGAGTTTTAAAATTTTCAATGTGCTTTTTGTGATAATGTAACTTCGTCAACAGACAATTCCACAAGAAATTACCAAACATTTTCAGGCTGTATTAGTTAACTGCAAAAGACGGGTATCACACATTGCAGAACATTGCAGACACAGCAGAAGAATCCCACAGGAGACCATACAAAGAAGAAACTTGCAGTATCAGACAGTTCCTCATAGGCAGACACTGATCTCATGGGATTTGAAGGGACTTTTGCTACTACTTCTATTTCAGCAAAACCATATTTTTCCAGCTCTCCAGGGTGTCACAAAACATTTCTAATTCTCTGGAACATCCAAGGGTTCCTTTCCATAGCTCAGTCATGACCAAACCAATGAGAGAATAGCTCTAGCAAATGTCCTCGGAAGAAAGACCATTTGTAGCAGGAAAAAAGATTCATGGTGAAGCACCGGAGGTCAATCTGCACACACAACATTCATGTGAAGTTGCAGCTCTCCCCTCTCTGAAGAACAGTTGCTTCACCAAAAGCCTGTATAGCTTAGCAGGAGTCCCTGCTTTCCACCAAGCATAATGGAGCAAACTCTTGGCATGTAGCAGAGAAACTCCTCTCCCAGACATGGCAGAAACAGCCTCCAGTCCTCACATCTTCCAGCCATTTAGGACTGTTTTAAAAAAACTCCTTGACTGCTATTTCTCTACACTAATCAAAGCATCTGAGTCTCTATCAAAGAAGTCAAAGAGGCTTGCAGGGTCTTGGCATGCGCAGAACTGATTTCACTATTTTCCTTTTCAGCCTCTAGTTTCTCAGCAACTGCTTTGACAGTACCTTCAAGTGGAGCAGCCTCAACTGTTGTCAGCTTACAGCATCCCAGTTTGCATGCCCTACTTAATTGCTTGAAATTCAGAGGTATTGAGCACCTGGGACTCCAGTGGAATTTAATGAGAGCTGTGGCTGCTTCCTCACCTCTGAAAAGTGAGGCCCAGAGGACTTCTTTTGAAGATGTCAATAGCTATCCTCTACCCTGACTTCCCATATTATTTCCAAACAAGCATCTATTACTCCCTATGCTGGTAGGTTTAGCTTTTGAATGTTAAGTGTCCTGGTCGAAGGCATCAATTTTAGTCCAACTTTGTCTGTTTTAAAAGGGACAGGGATTATGTTACTTTGTAATTCCCTCTTAACTTTGTTCTGCTCTGTATCAAATATGAATTATTGACAGAATCACCCCAATCTGTCACATTTGATGAGACACACATACCATGGGATACATTAAATGGAGAATATAAGCTTAGAAGCATATGCCAGTGAATCTGAAAGAGAATTAATTTCTAATTCAATGCATGAAACAAACAACAATGAAGAACATTATGAAGCTTTGTGACCTAACAGTAGTCCTAATAGTGAAAGGTTTCAGTGAAGTCTAACAGGGTAAACTAGAGTCCCTTGTAAAAAAAAGCTTGAAAACAGACATGTGCACAAACACACACACACTCCAACTAGCAAATATGATTTAAGAACCAGATTCCAAGGCTTCTAGTCATGTTGAATGGTACCTTGCCATCCATGAAAGACCCCATTGAACCAATGGGACCATTTGTAGAACAAGGTACTATTCAGCTCAGGAGTAGAGTGAAAGGGATCAGAATCCAGCCCAAAGTTAAAAGTAAACAGGAAATTCCGGCAGCATATCTCACAGCAGTCAACATGAAAAAAGAGTCAGCATTCTCCAGTGGTTCGCATACAAAGATACTGCAGCCATCCTCACACGCCAGAAAATAACTGCAATATCCTGTGTGACTGTTAGCAAATCATCTTCACTGCATATTTGCATATAGGTGTTGATTAGAGACCTCAACAGAGAACAGGGACTACTGTGCTAGGTATGTAATACTAGATAATGCCTGCTCCAAGGAGGTTAAGTAGCATAGCCAGACAAATGTGTATACAGAACAAGCAGCTATGCGACATGGTCATAGGAGTGGAGCTAGAAACAAAATCTTCAGAGCTAATGTAGTGTCTAACTCTTACCTGTCACCGCCACATACCTTATGTGACAACCACCACTGCAGTGCTTCACAGGCACTGTACACATATTGCCAGATGATCAGTGGGGAATCACCTGGATCATTAGGTATCCCTCAGGCCTCAGCAGTGCAAGCTTTTGTTTAAAGAGCCTTTACATGTAGAAGTGTTTCACAGTCATTGCCTGATGGATGAGGAGTGGATTTGACTCTGCTAGGTGGCTGCCTAGCTACTAGGCATTACAGTGTCAGGTATATGTTCAAGAACACAACACATATGAAGTCGTTAGGTCAAACCATACTGAGAAAGAAACCAATGGCATAAATTGCTGTAAAAGATACAGAGACAGTTTATAGCGAAGAAAGAGAGAACACATAAAGGTGTGAATCAGACTAAACTACAGGGAACTAATCTGTAGGGTCAAGTGTCCTTTCTCTCTACAGTCAGTTATTCACTGTAAAAATAAAATATTAGCTCAGTAGCTAAACCTTCCCCTCACTTCTTCTTGGAGTAACTTTTATGGGATAGGAGATCTTCTTGGTAAAATTACATGGGATTCCAATATTGTGAGAAAAACAGCAGAGAAATGGAAGTTATTCCAAAAAATACTACTTGTGTACAAATGCTACTGAAATCCTAGAATGTATATTAATTATAAATTAGCATGGGCAATTTGGCTTGCACATTTCAAGCAGAGAAAGAGAGAACACTGAAACTGGAAGAGTGTCTCCGAGCTACTGAACTTGCTCTTCTTTGCAGAGTACATCAAACGGACTATAATTAACTAAGCAGTAATTAAAAGCTCCAGAAAGAAGGTTGTACTATAGCTGTGGAGAGGAAAAGCTTATCAACAGTTGAAGCACAGTATCTTCGCACCCAGGAAAAATCAGTATCAGCGAACCAACTGCTGAAAGCAACTACAGGGACCAACAAAAAATGAGAAAAGTAAGGTCAGTGAAACAGCACATCTGGGATACAAAGAAAAGACACTCTGTTGACGGTTAGGAGGAAAGCAAACAATAATAAACACTAATTCCATAAATAAAATTAATTTTATTCCCATTTTCACTGGCATTTTTTTCCTCAGTGGAAGGAAAAAGAAACACTAAAACAAACTTCTGCCTCTTGCCAGCAGGTATGACGAACAGAGCATAAATGCAAGTATGGATAGAAGGACAGACAACAATCCATGCCAAGTTTACCTGTTCGACCACAGATGCCAGTAACGTTACCTTCCACCAAACTTAGTCTAAACAGCAACTCACATTACTGATGTAAAAGCTGTTGCGGAGGTTCCACTAAGCCATTGAGGTCCCATTGCTGGGTTGTTGTCTACCTGATGTGCTTTAAAAGCAGTTGAAACTCCTTCATAAGGTTCAGACGGTGTCCCACAAGACCTTTCTGAAAAGCACATCTTGTACCTGAAAAACAAAGATGGTACCTTCCCATGTGCAATGACAGCCAGAGGATGGGCCACAGACTGAGACACAGATGACCACCCTCTCCTGCTCTTTGCAGACTTCTGTGTGTAGGACAGTGACGACACCATATACCATGCACAGTGCCAGACTGCAGACCACAACAGGGCATCCTCTTCCTACCCATACCTCTCAAGTTTTAGGTACTTCCTTCCTAAGGAAACACCGGTGTGCTGTTCCAGATTTTCAGCTTTGTTAGACGGCTTGACTTCAGGCACACTAAGCTTTTCTGGTGAAAGTGGTAGAGTGGGAATCCTCCTTTTTCTTCTCACCAGAATGGCAACTATGAGATTCAGGTCCTGCTGCTGGGGTTCAGAAGCACCAGCGCAAACAGACTGCAAACGCTGCCCTGATTGCTCCAGGGCCTGCACATAGCATAGCCTCCGAGATATGCCATCATGCAAGCCTCATGGGGCTGCTTGCAGCTATGCCTGGTCTCCCTTTCTATTCTTCAGTTATTTTCACCTCACACCAAGGGCTAAGGAACTTTATTCCCTGGCTTCACAAACACAGCCCACCACAACTGCTTACTCTAAATCTTCAAGTGTTTTCACTCTCTGCGCTGTGACTACATCCTGGCATTCACCATCACTGACTTCACAACTCAATCTCTTCCTATACCATGTGCCCTTTCTTCACCACACTTTCAAGAAACTTCTTTTATATTAAATGCTAAGCTGAACTAATGACTTCTGTGCCAGCTTGATTTACTGAAAGACTAATCAGACAACAATTTAATTAACACTCTGCTGAAGACACCCTTGAAGTTTCATCTGAACAGGTTACCAACATCACTGCTGCTTCTTTTTCCTGCTAACAGAGCCACTGAATGTTATTAGAAGTACTGTGTTCTGTTCTCTGCTAGCTTAGTTTCCTCATTTGGAAACTTTATATCTTTTCTGAAGATAGCTTCTGGCTCTTGCTCTCCAATCCTGGACAGACTTTATTTGAATGAGAAGGAGAAAAATAATAATAAAGCACAGTAAAAATGACCCCTCCCCTTTATTCGAATTTCTTATCTCTCAAAGCTTTGAATATGCTTTAGAAAAGGTGGTAACCTTTTTAAATTAGCTTTGCCTTCTCTTCCCATGCAGCAAAAATGACCTAAACAATCCTTACCTCAGGACTAACTAAATTGCACCCATTAATGAGCTCTAAGGTACAAACATCATAGGCTGGTGACTTTGCCCTGTTTTCTGATCAGGATAATGACTACACCTTCCTTCTATGACTCTTCTCAACACTCTCTAAATGTGTAATACTACAAATAATAATGACATTAATTTCTGTTGCAAGCCATGTCCTCTGTACTCATCAGAATGGATGTGGCAACCCAGACAGAGCTCCCATGAAAACATGCAGCCATCCAGTTCTCAGGCTGCAGGGAGTGCCAGAGCCTTTCACTGGTAATGGGTGGCAGCAGTGACAACAGCTGTGTGAGGTGTGACCAGGTGGATGATCTGCTCAGCCTGGTGGCAGAACTACAAGAAGAAGTAGAAAGGTTAAGGAGCATCAGGGAGCCTGAGAAAGAGACTGGTGGAATGAGGCTCTGCCCTCCCTGAGACAGAAACCGGAACAGCCAACAGGAAAAAAGCAAGATCAAGGGGATCCTGTATCCTCCCCCCACCAGGCTGAAGGCAGTAGCTTAAAGGAAAAGAGTGAATGGAGGCAAGTCCATGCTTGAGGCAGCAGGCAAACCTCCTCCTTGCCCACCTTGCCTTCCCATGTGCCTCTGTGCACCAGGTATGAGGCTCTGGATGTCTAAGGCCAGTCAATGGATGATGTGGATGATGGTCCATCTGCACCAGAGGTGTCACCAAGGTCAGAAAGGCCAACCCTCCCGTACCATGACCACCTCCATGAAGAAGAAAAAACGGGTTATAGTTGTAGGCGACTCCTTTCTGAGGGTGATCAAAAGAGACTTCAGAGCATTGGGACTGTTGCTAAGGGAATCTGGAGCACAGGTAATTTTTTTATCTCTCCTTCCAGTTGCAGTCAGTGACATTGGAAGAAACAGATGGGCCCAGTCTACTAATACATGGCTCCACGGCTGCTGTCACCACAATTTTGGGGTTTTCGATAATGGGATGGCCTACACAGCACCAGGCTTGCTGGCATCAGATGGGATGGACAAGGAAAAGGCTGAGGTACTCAACAAATTCTTTGCCTCAGTCTTCACTGGCAATGTCTCTTTCCACACCTCTCGAGTTGGTGGACTGTAAGACGGGGACCGGGGGAGAAAAGTCCCTCCCACCATAAGAGAAGATCAGGTTCGTGACCACCTGAGGAACCTGAACATACATAAGTCTGTGGGACCTGACAAGGTCCTGAGGGAATTGTCTGATGTAGTTGCCAAGCCACTGTCCATAATATTTGAAAAGTCATGGCAGTCAGGTGAAGTCCCTGATGACTGGAAAAAGGGAAACATTGCACCCATTTTTAAAAAGGGTAGAAAGGAGGATCCTGGGAACTACCAACCTGTCAGCCTCACCTCCGTGCCTGGGGATATTGTGGAACAGATCCTCCTAGAAGCTGCGCTAAGGCACATGGAGGACAGGGAGGTGATTCGAGACAGCCTGCATGGCTTCACCAAGGGCAAGTCCTGCCTGACCAACCTAGTGGCCTTCTATGATGAAGTGACTACCTCAGTGGACAAGGGAAGATGTCATCTTCATCGAGGGAAGTTGGATTTCTGTAAGGCCTTTGACAAGGTCCCCCATAACATCCTTCTCTCTAAATTGGGGAGATATGGATTTGATGGGTGGACTGTTTGGTGGATAAGGAACTGTCTGGAAGGTCGCATTGAGAGACCTTCCAGAGAGTAGTGGTCAATGGCTCAATGTCCAGATGGAGATTCATGATAAGTGGTGTCCCTCAGGGTTCTGTATTGGCACCAGTACTGTTTAATATCTTAATCAATGACACAGTGGGATTGAGTGCACCCTCAGCAAGTTTGCAGATGACACCAAGCTGAGTGGTGCGGTTGACACACCTGAGGGACAGGGTGCCATCCAGAGGGACCTGGACAAGCTTGAGAAGTGGGCCCATGTGAACCCCATAACGTTCAACAAGGCCAAGCATAAGGTCCTGCACCTGGGTCAGGGCAACCCCCAGTGCCAATACAGGCTGGGGGATGAAGGGATTGAGAGCAGCCCGGTGGAGAGGGACTTGGGGGTACTGGTGGATGAAAAGCTGGACATGAGCCAGCAATGTGTGCTCACAGCACAGGCGGCCAACCGTATCCCGGGCTGCATCAAAAGAAACGTGGCCAGCAGGTCGAGGGAGGTGATTCTGCCCCTCTACTCCACTCTGGTGAGACCTCACCTGGAGTACTGCGTCCAGCTCTGGAGCCCTCAGCACAGGAAAGACATGGAACTGTTGGAGCAGGTCCAGAGGAGGGCCACAAAAAGATCCGAGAGCTGGAATACCTCTCCTATGAAGAAAGGCTGAGAGAGTTGGGATTGTTCAGCCTGGAGAAGAGAANGAGAGAGTTGGTATTGTTCAGCCTGGAGAAGAGAAAGCTCCAGGGAGACCTTATTGTGGCCTTTCAGTACTTAAAGGGGGCTTGTAAGAAAGATGGGGACAACTTTTTAGCAGGGCCTGTTGCAATAGGACAAGGGATAATGGTTTTAAACTAAAAGAGGGTAGATTCAGATTAGATATAAGGAAGAAAGTTTTTATGATGAGGGTGATAAACACTGGAACAGGTTGCCGAGAGAGGTGGTAGATGCCCCATCCCTGGGAACATTCAAGGTCAGGTTGGACAGGGCTCTGAGCAACCTGATCTAGTTGACGATGTCCCAGCTCATTGCAGGGGATTTGGACTAGATGACGTTTAAAGGTCCCTTCCAACCCAAACTATTCTATGATTCTAACTCGATAAGAATCACAAGCATGTGAGCTAAATGTTCAGTGGCAGTTATATATCCAATAATAAACAAGGTCAAATAACTCAAGAAACTCACTACCAGAAACTTAAAAAATCCTTATTTACATTGAAATTTTTACCATTATTGTGCTCATGCATAGCTAAGCACAGTTACAGGCATGCATTATGTTGAAACAAAGTATTAATTGCCAGATATCTTCTGATTGCAATGTTCTTCATTCAAAATTTGTCTTAGACCAATTTACCAAATATTTCTTGGAAAATACATAATTACTTGCATATTGTTCCCTGTGACACACTGCCAGCAGTTCTGCACAGCAAATTCATGGGAAGACTGATTCATAAGGTGCTAATTCATTTACTCCAGGTCCTCAACATACCTGTAAAATTCCTAGCCGAGATAAGGTTAAGGTTTAAAAATGCTGGGTATTGAATAATTCATGCTGCAAGCTTTCACCTTCTTGGCCACTATATGATATCCAGCCCAAAATACTGTAGAAAAGCTTAAGGCAAGATGTTATTGGAGAGGAAGATGATTTGATTAAAAAAACCTCAAAACTACACTACAACATGTGTGTCCAGCAGTCAGACACTAGGAGCTGTGCCTCCAAGTGCCCTATCCAGCTATCAAGCACTAGGACAGACATACCCAGATAGTCTCTTCAGACCCTTTGGAATGACACTAAGGACAAGAGACATCAGCTACTGAGTCATCAATGCCTACTGGGGTCTTCTCAGACTGCTGATCATGTACTGGGTTTGGATGTGCGTTTTTGTAGCTCATAGGAGCTGACAGAAATCAGTCTCTCCATCCTGTCCCACCTGTCATCCGGTTTTATCCACTCATCTCCATCTCCTGATCTGCATGTCCTGAGAAGTGGCAGGTAGAGGTGTACTTGGATGTTAATGAAAGGCTAATCTAGGTGCCATTCTGGCATCCCTCCTGCCAGCCTTTCCTTCACACCCAGACTCTCCCATTCCTTCTCCATTCCTCCCAGTACTATCATTGCTCTTATGATTTTCTGCAATATCAGCATCGAGGTTTTGGGAAACATTAGTCAGAAATAGGACAGCTGTCTCATTCCTAATTAATGGGTCTATCTCTGCAACCTAATGGCATCTCTTTGCTTGTCTTGGCCCAAAGTCTAAAGAATGACTCTTACACAGAGGTGGGAGCAAAGGGGAGGACACTATTGCTATCACTGCTTGGTAACATCCATAAAGGATAAAAAGCATTGAAGACTCATTGAAGGCCTGTCATCAACGAATTTATTCCAGAAAGCACTGGTCCTGAAAATATAGCAGAGGAAAACAAACACCAGCAAGGTGGCCTTGAGATCCTCTTAAGGCAGAAGACATGCACCATCTAGAGACATATTTCAAGGTGAACCTTGGGAATTAGGTGAGAAAGGGTCACTTACTCATAGCTCTTCCCAAAGGGTGCCATAAAAGTGGTCTTTAGAGTCAGCTTCAATCAACTGTGAACAGTGGTTTCCTCTGCAAAAAGCCTAGCTCCTACATTTTCACACCACATTCTGTAACCTGAATCTACATTTAATTCATTTTTCCCTTCAGACTACAGGGTATTTAGCCATCTGTGACATGGTTACACCAGCTACCAGATTCCCTTTGCTGCTATGAACGCTGACAATTCAATGAAGTCTAATTGACAACCTTTTTAGAAGGACCCAGATTAAGAATAATTAGCACACAAATGAGTAACGCTCAAGATTCCAGTGATGTAGTGATTTGATCAAATTCAGCACACCTTAGGGGAGATATACGGAGCAGCAGTATAAATAATGATCAGATTTATTGCAAGAAAAACACACAACAGACATTTTATATTTATATGCTCACATTCCTTATTAATTGAAGATTAGCCTCAGAAAAAAAGGTATTGTGAGGAAACTGAGAAATGCTTTAATTAATCATGATTTGGAAAGTAAAGAAAATATTCATATAGTTAAGTGTCAAGACAGACAAGAGTGATACAATACTGAGGGAAAGAGCTAAGTCATGGATAATTCAATATGTATGGAGAAACTCTACACTTAGAAAGAGGTACTTACCAAGAGTCCCCTGCATGGGCATCTGTGTGTCCATGCACACACTCAGACACACATATGCCATTAATCAGGTATTCCTGTGGGGGGATCTGGATAGCTAGGCAGAAAGGGAGAATGGCAAGGATAGCTGCCTACATTAAGGACCAGAAAGAAAAAAGGAGCACCAATGAGCCCATGCTGACCTTCTTTCTTAGAGCTGACAGGCAGAAGCCATTGAGAAGCAAGGAAGAAGGTCTAGCACACCGTAAACACAGGTACTGAGAATATTTAACAAGAAAAGTGGTGAAATCTTTCCATCCTGGTGGAGGTTTGCTTTGTCATTGGGTGAGAAGTGTGCAGCACAGAGGTGCTGTGCGGTCACAGCAAGCTTGCCTTCTTGCAGTCCTGCAGGAAGTACCCTGTGTTTTACATTACCAGAAATGGAGCCTTTCCACCATGGAGTTTGGCAATACTGCCAGCGTGGTGCAACTGTCTGTCTGAGTACCTCACCGAAGCTCTTGGACCCCATGCACCACAGCACAATGAAACCGTAGCCTGCCTCTCCCCTTCCATTGCTGCAGGCCAGCAGCAGCAGGAGAGGAGCACTGTGACTTCCACAGCCTCTCCTGTGCACTGTGATGCAGCCCAAGTGGGATCCAGCACATCCCAAAACAGGGAGACAGAGCACAGAGGTATCACATAGCAAGGAGCTGTCAGCCTGCGGGCTCCAAAATAGAAGTGCTACCTGAAGTGTTAATACAGACCTCGCTGTCAGATATCTCAGCATTTCTCGTCAGTGCCAGAGGTCTACACTCTTGTGACATCCCAGTGGGGTGTGGAGGAAGGAGGGTTAGACCTCATTTTACAGAAGGAGGGTGGTGCACCGGGCAGATTCAGAGACTTGCCTAAGGTGGGAGTGTCAGCCCACTAAACTGTTGACTCCACATTATGTTGCAGCTTTACAACTCTCATTATTTAGTCTTATACTGAAAATTCAGCCACATTATTAATGTAATTTATTTCAAACAACACCAGCTGGTCATGATGAAGTTCTCATTAAAATATATCACCATGATTGTGTGTGTATATATATATATATATCACAGGTGGGCCGTACCTCTCAACAAAGAAAGTCTGCTCTTATTGATACAGTCACTTCAGTGGATGTACTTGAGTTAAGCCATACTGACAAGCAAGCCATGAACTGGGCTGTTGCATGCACACTGGTGTTGCCTTTTTTCATGCAGAGCCTTACAACATCTGGATGAGTGTCTCCCCTTGTTTGTGTTGCAGTAATTTTTTCCACCGTGGAAACGCCAGAAACCTACAGGGGATACCATTCGTCCCTTCAGGGCTTTGGGAAGGAGATGGGAAAGGCACTGGAAGTGGGCTGAGCCACACCAGTGTGCTAGTCGAAGGGTGACTGTGCTCATCCAGGCTCACCTATGTGCTCCCCTTTGGCATAACACAGAACTCAGGCTGAAGGGTTGGGGTGAGGGGAGGTAGATGGGAAACTCAAGTGAAGACTCAGCCTCAGTGAGATCATTTAAGAGAGTTCAGAAATGGACTTAACCTCTTCTGGCCAATGCTGGAGATAAGAAGATATCTTTGATCTTAGCCAACATCACCCCTACAATTTAAGTTCTTTGCAATGGAATATCTGTGATGGGAGATCTCTATACTGGATCTGCTCTGTGAGGAGCAACTGACCAGATGACTTCCTAGAGGTTACTCCTTTCTACATAAATTATTCTGTGAATCCAGCTTCCATTCTATAAAATACAGAAATGTGGTCAGGAGTTGAGCTACTTTTGGACTCGGGTTTTTTTTTTCCTTTCTGTCATGGCACAACTTCTATGGTTGATATTTTTAGCATGGAACAGGCTGTAGATGTGTTTCAGATAGGGGAAATGTCTTCCAAGGAGATGTCTCTAGCTGGTTGAGATGGAAAGCAAGGACAACCTTGTCTCATAGAGGGGGAAAAATGCATTAATTTTTGGCAGTATTTCAGAAAAGATTTTTTATTTAGTTAGGTTTTTTCCTCTTCTGTAAAGTTCACACAGCATTGTCTCCATTACTAAGCAGGCATGCTTACTGAAATCTGCCAATTTAGTCCAGCCTATATTTAGATCCAGGAAGTTTTATTTTACTTTCTCTTTAATAATATCTTTTGCAAGTGATAAGGAGAACACTCTTGGTTCCATACTACCACAAATCTTTCATTTGTGGTAGCTAATGAAAGTTTAAAACCTATTATATTACAGAAGGCAGGGGTAAAAGTGGCTCTAAATATGGTCCTGCCTCCTCACTGGCAAGTTAATGACAGTATGACCTCCCAAAACCTTCTACCCCAAAATTCCCTCTTAAAAGTTATGTACTGTAGACCTCATTATAAATGTGAGTGTTGGTATATCTTCCTACCAAGCCAAGTACACTACATGGAGGGGTCACTAATTGCAAATTTATTTTTCTACATAGCATCAGTAAAGTCTCAAAATAGTCTTTAAGTGAGACTTAACTGGTGCATAAAATCTTGCTGACACTTTAATAGAGCCTGGGGGGCTCAGTTTTGACAAACTCTCAGTTGCAAAGGGTAATAGGAGACTGTTAAAACTCAGGTAAAGCTAAAGCATGTATGCTAAAAACATATGTGAATAAGAAAAGGGCCAGAGCAAAATAGAGAAAAGGAAGGTCAGTAACACTATTAACCTTGGCATATAGACATCCCTGAAGCACAGCACCACATGAATGCGGCCTTAGCACCATACATGAACCAGACTCAAGCTAACTTGAGTGCCTTTGGATGCACAGAAACACTTGCCACCTGGACTATCCACCTGGTGTATCAACCTGGACCAACCAGATCCCAAGGAATTGAGAGCTGACCCTGTTCAAAGGCAGTTACCTACCAGTCAGTTTACCTGGGAAATGTTCTTTCTCCAAATAAGTAAATTTCTTTTCCTAGTCCCCAGATTTGGAAGGAAGTCCAAGTCCCAAACCCAGAAGCAAATAGGTTTACCCCACCCCAACTATGCAAAATTCAACATCCTTGGTACCTGTACCAGAAAGATTTTCACAGAGATGCAAAAGGAAGAATCCCAGTTTCACAGGAAGACAAGCAATTCTTTACCTGCAGCCACGGTCTCGTAGCCTTTAAGAAAGGGTTTCCCAAATTTGTTTTATGCAGGTATCACAAAGGCAAGCACATTGAGGAGAAGACATTCTGCTCTTTGAGTGTCACTTTGAGGTAGCATCCCCTGCAATGCAGTGTGCAAATCCTGCAGTTAAATCTCAGTTAGGTAGTTTACATCAGTCATTTCTCTTATAGTCTTCACACAAATAAACACTTGATGACTAAGATTTCTGGTCTTACAGCCCTAAAAGAAGCTCCCACTTCTCACTATATATTTCAAGGCTATGTTTTGAGATGCATGTGGCTCACACAGAAAACATAACAAGAAGACACTGAGAGTTTGCTGCATTCCATCTAGGATGGTCCCATAAATAACATACCAGTTCAAAATCATGCCAATAAAACCTCATAAAAGCACCATCGAGTTTGTCCCATGTTTATCATCAAATGGGAGCAGGCATATTTGTAAAGCTTCATTCTCAGACTGTGTGGCTTCATCAAAAATACAAAGAGAAAAAGAACAAAGCACTTCTTACAGCAGCTTGCATCAGATAGTTTCAAAAAGGCTTTTTTATGGCTTTGGGGGCTCACTTTTGCACAGTTGTAGGGCCAGCCCACAAAAAACAACATGCTGGGTTTCATGTTTGGATAGAAGGCAGCAGTGTCTAGCTTAACAATCTTTCATATAAGTATGGAATGACTAGTGACTCTTCCTCCTGTTTCAAGGCAAAGACAGGTGAAAGGGAGAATAGAAGAAATACAGTTTGAGTGATAAGTGTACATAAATTTTAAAAGGGGTTTTCAGGGGAAGAGTGGGAGTTTTGGGGCAAATGTATGTCTGTATGTGTAGTCTGTATGTGTATGCATGCACAATTCTTGCTTATTTTGTTCATGTGAGCTTTTCTCTTGACTGAGGTGTATGAATTACTGTAGAAATGTAAATGTAGAAGTGCTCTCAAGAGGACATCTGTTCCACATCACTGACAGATGTCTGTCTGACCCATTTTCAGGCTTGGAAACAAGGATTCCAGAATATCCTTAGAAACCCTGTTCCAGTGCTGTACCATCCCCATAGCCAGAGCATCTATCTGAATTCTATCTAATCTGAGTATCTCTTGCTTCAGCTTACTCCATCCATTTCTTTTTACGCCATTTTTAGACAGGGAGAGCAAGTAAGTGTTCTTTTCTTTATAACATTTTTAATAACATTTTTTGCATACTCTATGTGCATTATGCCTCTTTCCTTTCCAAAAAAAAAAACAAAACCCTCAGTTAATTCAGCTCTTCCTCACAGAAGATGTTTTCTAAGCTTTGTTCTTTCTCCTTCCAAAAGGAGAATGATTTCCAAAATCTCAATACTTTAAAATGTGCCATCACCATTGGACACAGACATAGTATTCCAGGTCAGGCCCCACTACCCAGGGCAGACCTAAATAGTTATTTCACAATTATCCACAATATTACTATCAATTCATACCATCATGGAATTTATTCTTCGCACATCTTCACATTTCTGGATTTCATTTTGTTTGTGCTCTGTGCTAAGCCTCTTCTCTGAAAACTGCTCCCAAACTAGTTGTTTCCCATTTAATATTTGTGCATTTGATTTTTCTTTCCTCAAAAGTGATGCTTTGCACTTGTCTTTATTGAATTTCATCCTATTGATTTCAGACCCGTTCTTCAAATTTTCAAGCTCATTTTGTATTCAAATCCTGTTCTCTAAAGTGTTTGCAACCCCTCCTAGTTCAGTATCATATGCAATTTTTAAAAGTTTTCTACATATTCCATCATCATAGCTGAAAATATTGAATAAACTGGACCTAAGACAGACCTCTGTGGTATCTTATTTGATATGTTTTCCCAGTTTGACAACAAGCCATTGATAACTGCTTTACCGATAAGCCCAATTTTTCAAACAGTTTTGCACCCATCACATAATAACTTCATCTAAACCATATTTCTCCAGTTTACTTATGAAAATGTCATGTGGATGTGTGTCAAAAGCCTCGCTAAAGTCAAGATCTATCACATCTGCTGCTTCCCCCTTATCTACTGGGCCAGTTACCCTGTCAAAGAAGGAAATTAGATTGCTTTGATGTGATTTGTTCTTGACAAACCCATGCTAGCTGTTTCTTATCACCTTATTTTCCTCTAGGTGTTTACAAATTGATTGTTCAATAATTTGCTCCTGCATTTTTCTCAGTATCAAAGTCAAGCTGACCGGCCTATAGTTCCCTGGGTCTTCCTATTTCCCCTTTTTAAAGATAGGTACTGTGTTTGCCTTTCTCCCCTCCTCCGGGACCTCACCCATCCTCCATGAGCTCTCAGAGATAATTGCTAATAGTTCAGAGATCACTTCAGCTAGTTCCTGAAGTACTCCAGGGTGAATTTCATCAGGCCCTGCTGACTTGAATAGATCTAATTTATCTGAATATTCTTTAACCTGTGCACCTTTTTTCCTGTAAATTAAACAACTTTCTGCCCAGCGTGTGTTATACAGTTTTTATGCTCAAAGGCAATATTCCTAATACTGTAGTTTTAATTTATTTTGACTGATAAAGCAGTTACCCTTCACTCCACAATGTCAATAAAGAAGAGTGGCTATATCCAGTAAATGTTTTATGCTCAGGAGGCAAGACATCCCTAAATCCAAATGTATAATGTTTCAAAAAGTGCCTCCTATTCTGCCTCTGGAGACTAAGCATGCTCTGGACAGTGGCCCACATGAAGCCCATTTGGACTTCAGCACCCTCTTATGCCCCCAAAGCTTTTTTTAAGGTAGGTCCTGGGCAGGTCTAGTTGCAGCAGCTCAGAACTCCAGCAGCTGCTTTTTACTTTGTCTGAGTGAAATCCAGGAATCAGCTATTTCTCTACTTATTTTTCCCAAACCTGGAAGCGTTTCCAAAACATGCAACCCACTTATACAATCGAGCTTCATATAAAATGCAGCAAGGCCATCCAGCAGGAGATAAAACAAAAATATATTGATCTAGAATTATACCTACAGGGCTATTCTGGTTCTCTTCCTCAAATAAGGTTTCTTCAAGCTAGGTATATCTACAGAATGACCCTTAGCTGTTGTCCTTCTGTTTCACCAGCTCTGCTCCTGTTTACACTTTGTAACAGTCCTTACCTCTCTGTCTCTCAAATGCACACTTGACATACTTGCTGTACTTGCAATTAGGGCAGAAGAAGCCCATCGTTCGTGTTTTCCCCTCTGTCTTTTCTAGACAAGTATTTCTCACTGGGGACCTAAAAGACAAAATATTGATTCCCCCCCCCCCCCCAAATGACTTGTTCTTTTTTATTATGTTATCCTGGTGGTTTTAATTTCTTACTGCCTACTTTGATGTAGTAACCTAAAGACAGCCAAAGATGAAGTTCTAACCCTAAGGCCTTGAAACAAAAGATACAGCATCTTCTCTCTGTCACTCAGAAACAGAAATAAAATGGCTTAGTTGAAAGAAATCCACAGCAAGGAGGGTGTGAAGGAACCTTTCCATTTCCTTACCTGTCGATTAACACAAAGCACGCACCTTGGACACTGGAATGGCCTTTCTCTCAAGCAGGAATCTATCTTTCAAACTATCCACAGGCTACAAAATTGTCTCAGCTCTGATCCCTCAGTGAGCTTTGTGTCTTTCAATGCTGTGGGTACCAGGGCGAGCCTCGGGGAAGCCAGCTGAGCACAAGATCACCACAGCTGGCACCTGGCAGCAGCAAATGAAGGAACTTTGAGCAACCACATTTCACAAGCATGCAAGTGTGTCCTCCATAACTCAAGTGGGGATTCCTTGAAAAATAGAGTTCTCCCACTGCTTTTATACTCAAGGAAAGCATCACTAAGTCAAAGGCTTCTGAGTGAAAATTACTACAAGATACTTAATTTTAAGAAAGAAATTAGGGGGAAAAAAGTCTCTGAGGTCAAAAATTGCAGAAATAACCAGCGGTGCCACCTGTAAGCTCTGTGTGTACTTCAGCCAGTAGTCACAGAGTCAGACTGGACCTCAGGCAGTCTCCAGTTCACCCCACACAAAGCAAGGGCTAACAGGAGCAGACTCTCACCCAGCATGGATATCCCATGGCCTCTCTGGCAAACCCATTTCTGGGTCAGGCCACTGTCCCAGGGACTAAACGTGCCCTCTTTGCCTCAGTGCAGCACCTCCTTTTGCAAGCTGTGTCCCTGCACCCCATCGGTGTGTGCCTCCAGCAAGAGCCCAGCTGCTGGTACTTGTTGCCCATATGGTTTTCTCTACAGCCAGCCTGGCCCTCTGTGAGGGTCTGTCCCACCCCTGGCACAGGGTTTTGCATTTGCCTTTGCTGAACTTTGTGAGGTTCCTGTCAGTCCATTTCTTCAGCTGTCACTTACTGTAGGACAGTTACTACTTCTGCACTGGAATCAGCCAGCAATGATCTTGCAGAGAGACAAAAACACAAGATGAGAGACGTGGAGCCGATATCCCATAAAATAGACAACAAGGTGGAAAGCAGGCAGGATAATAGGGTAAATGCCAATGGATGATACAGAGACTCATCAAGAGCTAGCAGGGAGTGCAGTGACATAAAGCTGCCAGAACTTCAGTCTTGCCAGTCCCTGACATGATACCACCAGAGCCAGTGACAGTAACAAGAGCTTTTGCAAGGAGTCTTGGCAGGGAGAAAACAATTTTAGTGGTGTTAAACTCTTCTCTCATTCCCACAATGATCCATCCAGTCTAGGACTGACTTTTACAAAGAAGAAAGCCTGGAGGAGTACTCACTAAGACATAATGGTGCTGTAGAGAAAGGACTCATTTTTCTTAGCTGTAAGACACTACTATTCCAGAAAGAAATAAATCCCAAAAATGTTAATTGCAGCCAACAATCACAGGCATAATCCAACAGTAAGCTCCGAAGATGCTTTTTCAAGAGGGAAAATGGGATGGGCAAGAGCAGAGGAGCACACTCATATCTGGACCCATATCTAAGGTTCCTTTCCATTTATGAGGAGTGAGGGTTGGAAGCTGAGCTGCAATCCAGGCCAAGCATAGCTCCAGCAGGACTGGGAACAGCAGAAAATAAAGAAATTATGTTCAACTTCAGCACAGATTAGTGATAAATATAATGATTCATGCACTCTAGAAGCAGGGAGATCATGCTTATTGCAACACAAAAAAGCACAATTCGACAAAAATATGTTCTGCCATAAAAACAGACAACCTGCTTTCTAGCATTAGTTGCAAAAAGAGGCTTCCATTAATGCCTCTGAAATAAAAGCACAAGCAATTCACAGCCCTTAAAATCATTCTAACTGCTTTCTGTGACGAGAGCAGGCTCAATGTTTTCTGAAGCAACAGGACTGTGGGTCATAACAAGTCACCTCTGGCCTTTATTTACAAGCACCTACACCTCACCTTCTTCTCTGTAACTCATAATGCACTCCGTGAAGATAAAGATCGCAGAAAACCTAAAAATACACACCAGCAGCAGATGTGCCCTATGCTATTGGCAGTGCCAGCTCTACCAATGTCAGCATGCTGCCACGTTTTGATTTGGTTCCAGAGGTGAAGCTGCACTCTCCTGGCTTTGACCAAGAACTACCAAAAAATGCTCATCTTTGGCACATGCTGATCAACACCTTCTTCTTCAGCAATGTAGAATGAGGTGGCAGAGAGAAGGAAGTGTCAGTCTCATGCATGTTCTCCCCAGGCACACTTTAAAACCAAGCTCCTCTCTTGCGAGTTAGGCTCATGTTTTCCTGTTATGGTGGTGTTCCCTCCAAAAAGGTGCCTCCAAAAGGCATGTTGAACATGCATCTGCACAATGGAGAGGTGAAGACCTCTCTTCACTGGCTGCAGCGACTAACTTCAGATGGGATGTGATAGCCAGGGGCTCATTTCTTAGTATGTTGAACACACTAATCATGTTAACATATGTTGATATGTTCCTGCAGTTTCCCTGCAAGGTGAAAGCCAAGAGAGATCTTATGAGATCAAATGTTCTTGGTACTCTGTAAGAAGACTATTCTCTTTAACTTGGCCTGGAATGAAACCTGGACAGGTGTTCCCCCTGCTGATGCAGGATGCACCTCATCTCCTAATTCACCAGAATTTTGATCAACTTCCATTCAGCCGCTGCAATGAGACCTCTGAGCTGGCAGATGATGTTGTTTTCTTAACAACTTAATTTTATTCAGGGAGAACAACCTAAACCTAATGACATTATTTCTGTGTGGGTAATTTTCTCCAAGATATATTTCAAGGTGTATTTTTCAACATGTTTCTTAGTCATGGTCTGGAAACCTTCCCATGAACAGGTAGAGGCAGTATGGACCAAAGGGAAGGTCTTGTTTGCTATCCACCTCTGAGGGAATGACCAGCTCAGTAAAAGAGAACTGAAGATCAGGAACTTGCATTTCACATAGAAATATCATCTGAGTAATAGAAAAATTGTGAGTTTATTCCAGAGAGTCAAATCATAGAATCTGGTCTGAAGAATTTACTGGCTGGGTGGAGAACCAAACTCATTCCTCTCTCCGGTTCCTCTGATGCTGGCGAGGAGCACATCTTTCTTTGGTCAGGGGGAACGCAAGCTTGGCAGATTGGTGACGTGACCTTTATCAAAATGAGAAGGTAGCAAGAATGGCTACTTCCTCTGTTTATGCGGCAAAGTTGCTCCTTGCCAAGGATGTCAGTCAGATGCTAGACTTTTCTCCCACTCTTCCTTCGTGTTTTTTAGCAGTCTTCAAGCTCATTTCTTTGCTCTTTTAACATAGCAGGTGATCTGTGTTGGGCAGCCAGTAAAATAAATTTATGAACTGTCTGAAAAAGCCCACAGGGGCTCAAGCAGACTCTCTGTTGTTTGTTTGGGTTATTTTTAAGGGTACAGCCATGGTACTGGAGGCAGGTGGTCAGATCCCCAGCTGATGTAAACCAGCACTGCTTTACTGGCTTTAACACAACAGGGCTACTTCTGGTCAGGCCCTTACTGCTGTAACTTGGCTGCTGGAGAAACATCAGCAGAAGATCTGACCTACCTATTACTTTGTGCACGCTAACTAGTAACTACCTTTTTTCCCTCCAGCAGCGTCAGGATAGTGCTATTTTTCCTGGGTTGCCATCCCAAACAAGATACTGAGGGGACTTCTAAAAACGCTGTCTGAATCACCACGGTACAGGATTTGAAACAAAGGAGAGCTGAAAGTGCCAAACTATGTCTGCAAAATGCAAGCCTGCACTTGTGCACTCAACTGTTCTGAGGACGTGCAAAGGGCATGCCATGTTTGCATATACTTTAAACGTATTGGTGGCATGTAAACACTCCTTTTATGAACTACAGATAGCGAAAGGAAACAAAATTAGAAAACAATTAGACCTATTTTTTATGTCTTTCCCTTCCTCTCAGCTTCCACTCTGTTTCTCAGCCAGGTACGTTCTTCACACTGAGATGGTAAGTGCACACAGAAGCATAGAGAGAGGGAAAGAGATGCCTTCAGATCCCATTGCGTTTTTCACATGTGTACCAACAACAATGCCTGTGTCCTGCTCTGACTCCAGCTCAGGTAGTTATATCCTGCCTTGCTAATGACCTCCCCAGAGTTTCTCTTGGATGCAGGTTTTCTTTCTTAGCTTTCTGTCCTAAACAGTCTCTTTTCCTTTGATGCAAAGCTAGTACCTACAACACATCATTCAAGCACTTCCAACATGAGGTTTGGCTTGTATGTCCTCTGCTTTTTAAATACCTCCCAGTGCCATTACACCTTCGAGAGAATTTCTGAGTAAAGTCATTTATTTGTAAAGACAGACCTCCAAATTCACATTTGGTTTAAGTGTAAAGTCCTCCATATTTGCACCTAGCAAAATTAATCCTGGAAGGGAAAAAGGGAAGACTTCTTATGTGATTTCTTCATCACATAAGTAGACAACACCAATTCACCTCAGAACTACGCTGTAAAGATGAGATTAGCACCTGAGAATCATCTTCAGAAACCATAAAGATACAATGTATCTTAACACAAAGTATTGTTTTCTTTTGAAGGCAGTCTCACCTGCTGCTCCCTCCCGCTACCACTGACTCTCTGACACAAGTCCATTCCAACCAGGTCTCGTACAAGAACGTCTGTTAAATTGACTTTGCACAACTTGCACTTCAGGGTTGCTAAATAAAGAGGCAAG
>VYZW01060856.1:272-13266 GCA_013401315.1 Balaeniceps rex
TCTGAGTTAACGAAAAACTATTTAAAACATTGTTTCAAAACTAGCTGTTTGAAAACAAGACTACCTCTGGCTGATTCCCATTGCTTGCCAATGTAGAGTAAATTTTGTTTTGGGTTTCTTTACTTGTCCTTCACTTTTTTGGAGCTGAGGCAATGATGGAAATTATAACAATTATATATATATATATGCTCTCAACTGTGTGTGTGTGTATATATATATTTAATGAAGAATATATTCAAAGTTCATTTTATATCTTGCATAGGACATCAGAGCATTCTGATCAAAAACATTTGACAAAAATCAGCTGTTTTCAGCCTTCAAGTTCTGACTACCTCCACAGCCAGAGTAAGAAGGGGTCTCAGCGCAACACAGCTGGGTGCAGGGAACTCCTCCATGACCCTCTTAACAACATGCTACTCTGCAGGCTGAGGAACAAAGGGAACATCACTAGAAAATAATGCAGAATCCTCCTCATAAGATAAATTTAAGGATCAGATTGTGGCTCAGCAGACAAGCATCCTGATTAAGTAATTTCCTATTTTAGGTATTAAAGCAGAGGTAAAGTAGGAATTTGAAAGGTGAGCACATTAGGTCTGACAAAGGTGCATGTTTTTAGTTTAAAGCAGTAGATTAAGGAAACAGGCATCACTTGGTGATGAGGAACAGGTATTTGTCCTCCAGCATTAAATGGGAAATGATAACATATGAAGAGCCATAAAGGTAAAAAAAAAGAAAAAGAAGTTAGCATTTAATGTGATAGAAGAAAGAGACAAAAGAAAGGTAGAAAGTGGGTCTCTGATGATCAAAAACCAGACTAAGAACTGATCTTTATGATCGTAAGAGGTAACAGCAAAGCTGCTGGAGGAAACGTTGCTGCACTAATCAAGACTAGGGCTGAGTACTTAATTTTTTAAACAGATAGTTTGGTTGCCGAAAGATATTGTTTCAGGTTGCCTAAGTATGCTTATGAATTTGCATGGAATTTGGCATATACCTCGGGCTGAAAAACAGTGAACAGTTGTGTTTTATGATTTTAAATAGTGTTATTGAAGACGTGAGGGGAATATTTAATCAGGGAAAGAAAGCTTCCCCCCACCCCCTAAATTTAGTTACCTGAACAGAAGGAAAAAAAAAATGTTAGAATGTTTTGATTTTGAATTGGATGAGGTATTTAATACAACCTGAAACAATTTTATGTCAACTTTTAATTTCATCCAAAAAATTGCCTATTGTACACTGACTCAAAGCAAACTTTTTTCCTCCTGATTTTTAAGTTCAGCCTTTCACCGACTTGATAGATAGGTGACTTTGAAGAGCAGATTTTACTGTAAAATTGGGAAGGATATCTTACAGAGAAAATCTTCAATATAGACTTTGCTTGTTTGGGAGGGGGGTGATGGAATTTAATGTTCAAGCTGGTGGCTAATTTTCAGCCCTAAATTATAGAATTAATCCCAACATTGGCCAGAAACTCACGAGAGAAAAAAAAATATTCACGTCTCTCTGAAAATATGTTTATTACCTTCACAGATGTGGACCTTGAATTCTTATTCTTTCCCTGTAACAATGCTACAATGCATTTGAGTTTGATGTACCCCATGTCCCAGCGAAGCAGTGCTAGATCTGTATTTGTTTTTTGCGTAAATGCATACATATGCTTTTTCTTCTGTCTATCCCATAATGAGCATGTTACTTTATAAGTCTTTTATGGTGAGTTATCAAATACTATTTTTGTTGCTACCAGATTGTTGCTAAGTTGAAACAGGATCCATGGTAAATTAAAATTACTAATCTTATTTAACTTCTGTTTGAGGTCTGAAGAATAAATTTCAGAGGTGTTTATGTTTATTAAAAATTAAGATCCAACAGTCGAAAAATTAATTATTGGATATCAGCCAGTTAAAATGCACAAAATCATAAATCGGATACCTCTACCTAACTCCAGAGGCTGCACAGCCTTGTTCTGCACAGATCTCTGTGTTTCAGGAGTTGAGTAGTTTTATGGCATGAAGTGCTGAGTTCTTGTGCATTGGGTATGGGCAGACAAGCCAGATTTTGTATGGCCTGAGTAGTTTTCAATTGAGTTCTAACCAGGAACATGCTTCTTTTATTCAGACTTTAGGATGAACTTGACAGACATTACAAAGAGCGAAAACAAATGCTCTTAACTTCTGTATAGGGGTAGAAGGATCTTTACATGTGAAAATGATTGGCCAGGATGTAAGGATTAGAATCTAAATTTACTTGATAGCTGCACTGTTTTCATATATTGAAAAATGAATATATGAATTCATTTTCATATATTTCATATATTAATTCATATTCCTATAAATGAATATATGAATTCATATTCATATGCACATATGAATATATATGTTCCTCAGTGTTCAATTCTAGGGCCAGTTCTGTTCACTATATTTATCAACAATCTGATATTAGCAAGTTTGCTGATGATACCAAACTGGGAGGTGCTGTTTACTCTCTTGAGGACAAGAGGCCTTGCAGAGTGATTTAGATAGATTGGAGCATTGGGCTATGATTAATGGGATGAAATTTAACAAGTCCAAATGCTGGATTCTGCACCTGGGACAGAGTCATGCCAGGCACAAGTACAGATTGGGAGAGGAATGGCTGGAGAGCAGCCCTGCAGAAAGGGATCTGGGGGTGTTGGTCAACAGTAGGCTTAATTCAATACAAGTCAGCAGTGTGCCCTGGCAGCCAAGAGGGCAAACTGCACCCTGGGGTGCATCAAACACAGCATAACCAGCCGGTTAAAGGAGATGATTATCCTGCTGTATTCAGCATTGGTACAGCCTCACCTTGAGTACTGTGTGCAGTTCTGGGCCCCACAATTTAAGAGGGATGTTAAGGTCCTTGAATGCATCCAGGGGAGGGCAACAAAGCTGGTGAAAGGGCTGGAGGGAATGTCCTATGAGGAGCAGGTAAGGACTTTGGGCTTGTCTAGTTTGGAGAAAAGGAGGCTGAGGGGTGACCTCATTGCTCTCTCCAGCTTCCTGAGGAGGGGAAGTGGAGAAGGAGGTGCTGATCTCTTCTCCCTGGGATCTAGTGACAGGATGCATGGGAATGGTTCAAAGCTGCACCAGGGGAGGTTCAGACTGGACATTATGAAACGTTTTTTTACTGAGAGGGTGGTCAAACACTGGAACAGGCTTCCTAGAGAGGTGGTCAGTGCCCCAAGCCTGACTCCTATTCTATTCTATTCTATTCTATTCTATTCTGTTCTGTTCTGTTCTATTCTATTCTATTCTATTCTATTCTATTCTATTCTATTCTATTCTATTCTATTCTATTCATGCTGGTTTTCGTGTCTTTGTATTTAATTTTTAAATGCAATAATAAGTCCAGAAGCACGGTGTTATATAGCAGGTATCTCTACAAGTAAAGACTTTCAGGACTGAAATGAGTGGTTGTCAGGATTTTGCTTTCTTGGCTGAATGATGTGTTAGATATCAAGTCATAAGTTGTTTTATTGACTTTCCCAGCAGGGAAATAAATAGGCAAGGTTTTTATAGCATTTGCAATGATTGAACTTGAGTGGCTTTCAGCAGAAGAAAATAGCAAGCAGATTGTAGAAGGATTAAGATAACCTGAAATGCTTTGATTGGACTGTTTGTAATACAGTACCATTGGGATCTCAACAATCTACTTTACAATGCAGAAAACATGTTGGATTTACTTTGGACATAGTTGGATAAGGGACAAGCAACTAAGTAAATGTTTTCTCAGTATACAAATAACTTGTAATCCTACTATGTATGTTGTGTAATTACACACACAAAAACATTTATTTCACTGTGGATTTTATATAAAACTATATAAACGATACATATAACACAATGAGAACATGCTCGTCCAAGTCTAGAGCCCTGAGGAAGACAACTGCTCCAAAGTACTCTGCTTCATGACGGTATTCAAAGTTTTTTGTGATTATGACAATGCATTGGTTTATTTTATAAAACACTTGAAGCTTCATATATTTGAATGATGCCAGCAGTGTGAATAAATAACTTCTCATTTTTTCAGCTCTTTGGAAATATGGTTGCTATAGTGCATTGATTTTTTTTCAGTCCTTCTTGAGTATTGAATGTAATGTCTTTGGAAGTGTAATCTATGTATTGCTTTTGCACTACAGCTTGTGCCATCTTTGGCATGCAATTTATCAGTGACTTGATAGAAAAATGATTGACAGTTGAGTCATAGACATGGACATACATAATTATTTGCAATTCTGTTTCCTAACAAGTTTTTGTTAAACTTTTTACTTAAAAAGGAACTGGAGTAAAAGTCGCCTATTGTCATTCTCTTCCAAGCTAGCAGCCAATGAAAAATACTGGCAAAAGGCTATGCAAAGCAGTTTTCAAAGTATCTGACACAAATCCTCTGACCCACTGAAAAATAGGTAGGTTTTTGTTGTGGCATGAGAAACAGCTACCTAAAGTAAGACTGTGTGATCCTCTCGTACCTCCGCATTGAGGAATGGCAAAATGTGACATACGATGGTGTTCTGTTTTTCTTCTGTTGCTCCAGAGACCACACTTCCAATCGAGGCAGAACAGCCTTAACTGGAGAAATTGAGAGCAACCTGCCTTATATCTTTTCATAGAGGGAGAGGAGATGGTCTGTCTTTCTTCTAGCAGTAATGTGAATTTATTCCTCTATTTCTTTGCTCTTAATACAGGTGTCTAGTATGAAATGCTACGTTCCAGGTCAAATAAGTAATCTGATCTGAAACACTTTTTTCTTGCCAGAATGAATGTAGGAAGGACCTGTGTTTTAGGTTGATATGAACTGAAGCTTTCTTATTTTTGCCAGTTAACTTAAAAAAACCCCATGTATTCTGGTCAACTCTTTATATACCAACAAACACAATTAAGGGTGGGGTTTTTTTCTTCATTTAGATTAATTATTGGACTGTAATAGCATAGTGTTATCATGTTGCTGAACAAATGTATGACAGTGCACTTGATTCTAGCTGGCCAGTGCTTCCTCTGTTGTTCTGGTGTGTTCTCCTTCCTGGATCGCCATATCCATTTGGAGGGTTAATGAATGAATCTTCTCCCTGGTCCTCCACTTTTTGATTTTTTTCAGTCTTGTTATTCATGTTGTGCTTGATTTACTCCTTTTGTTATGCCACAGATTTCTGTCATAAGATAGAAAGAAAACCAAAAAGGCTTTGATAGGAGAAATCACTCTAGGCTATCCAGCCGTGATATTCCTCAGTCTGAGTTCAGATGTATTATTGTAAGATTATAATGAATGTTTCTGAAATGTTTACTCCAAATCAGTTCTTCAAAATAAAAGGGATACAATGAATCTCACTCCCCCCCACCCCAAACCCCCCAAAACCCACAACTTATTTGTTTCTAAAGTAGAAATACTGATGTATTCTAGATCACTTTTCTGTGTAGGACTTTTGAAGATACTCCTTGTAAAATTCCTACTAAGTCACTTACTCTAAGTTTTGGGGAAAGGACAGGAGAAAGCTGACACCCCTGGAAATTTTGTGAGTCCATTTGCATCATTTCTTGTTGAAAAGGTGCTGTATGATAGTGCTTCAGAGGTGCTGTTTTAAGATAAGTGCTGTAATAAGTATAGCTGAACTGAAATTGTGATTAAAATCCTAAAAGCAAAGTTAAAAAAAAAATCACCAAGGAAAAATTCTTGCTTATAATAAACCAGATTATGATAATTTAAATACGTGTCAATGAATTTGAAAGACACAAGTAGGTGTGTGAGTCTATGTCTTTCCCCTGAGAACAGTCAGTGATCAACTGGTACAGTACCAAAAGAAAATAAATTCTAACACACACAATGAAACAGGTGGAAATATAAAGTGCAACTTGTCATCTAAATGCACTTTTGAAAAATACTTCTGTAGATCTTAATGTTTTATTTATAATCAGAATCAATGTCTTTGTTGACAGGGTATTTTCTAACAGCAAAAAAAAAGGCATCAGGAAAGAATGGCATATTCCTTACAGCCTGTTTGCTTACGGTGGGGTCTCTAATACCAGGCTTCGACATCACTAATTGATCGTACAGTGCTTGTTATAGTCTGTCAGGTGCTCTGGCAATGTATGTGTCAAGATGAATGATTGAATATTAAAAACTTTTTCCTCTCTGTTCTTCTAGATATGAAACATTTTAAACTATTATTTCTTTTTTGGTAGGAGAGATACTCTGTGCATATACAAAGTACATATCTATATTTAATGTTTTTGTGTATACATACTTATATATTCATATACATATATGTACAAATGAGATCCATCCCTTATTTACAGGAGTGTCGTGGTTTAGCCCCAGTCGGCAACTAAGCACCACGCAGCCGCTCGCTCACCCTCCCCCCCGGTGGGATGGGGGAGAGAATCGGAAGGGCAAGAGTAAGAAAACCCACGGGTTGAGATAAGAACAGTTTAATAATTGAAATAAAATAATAATAATAATAATAATAATAATAATAATAATTGCCATGAAAAGGAGAATGAGAGAGACAAACAAAACCCAGGGAAAAGAAAACAAGTGATGCAACCGCTCACCACCCACCAACCGACACCCAGCCAGTCCCCGAGCAGCAATCGCTGTCCCCCGGCCAACTCCCCTTGGTTTATATACTGAGCATGACGTCATATGGTATGGAATAGCCCTTTGGTCAATTTGGATCAACTATCTTGGCTGTGCCCCCTCCCAGCTTCTTGTGCACCTGGCAGAGCATGGGAAGCTGAAAAAGAAAGTCCTTGACTAGTGTAAGCACTACTTAGCAACAACTAAAACATCAGTGTGTTATCAGCATTTTTCTCATACTAAATCCAAAACACAGCACTATGCCAGCTACTAGGAAGAAAAGTAACTCTAACCCAGCTGAAAGCAGGACAAGGAACTAGGAAAATCTTACACTTTTTTTGTGTGTTTTTCCAAATATGAACCCCATGCAATGAATTTGCTGTTCGTGTAAAGTTTTTCTCTTATGGAGATGGAGATAGTTTTTATGACTGTTTTCTGCAGACTGTCAAAAAACCTGGTTTTAAAAACCAATCTCTCTTTCTAAATGCCTGTTTTCCACACCAATTAACCAAGTGAATGTTATTGTCAGAAAACTTTTAAATTTCTTCCAGTGAAGTTGAGGAAAGAGGCAAAAGCATTGCTATCTTCTTATCTGAATTGGAGCTAACATCTATACCTGCATACCAGGTGGAGGTTCTGATCTAGCCTTTATCCTCTTGAAAATCAAAGACCATTTCTTTGCTTTAAAGTTTAAATAAAGTGAACTTGTAGGACTAACTGCTTTCCTTGTGGGACTTCATCTGTGGGCCATCACTGATCCACAAAATACAATGAAAAAACAGTGCTCATACCACTGAAGACAGAGCAGGTTATCTCCCTCTGGCCTAGTGAAATCTGAATAATTTTACAAGAGAAATGAAGGCAGAAAGAGGCTAAATCAATTCCAAAATGTTTCGAACATTAAATCATGGACTTGTATCCCAGATGATTTCCCTTTTCTGACTCTCCTTTTTCTCTCTTGTTTGTCTGTCTTCTGAGATCATCGTTCCATAATGATGTAGGACACAAAGAAATGCCAAAGCTTGAACATAACTTTTCTTGATTTCTTGCTTTCTGGATGGCTGAGAAGTGTAACTGATACTCAGGAAAGAAAGTGTGGAAAAATGTCTTTCATCCATTAAAATTTCTTTTCCTACACTGGGGGAAGGTTTCTGTGCAGGGGACTGTCCCCTTCTCCCTCCACCCCTTTGGCACTGGAGAAGTAGCCAGCTGCTTTGAGCAGCTTAATGTTAGACATTGTGCTAACTGCAGTTTTGGATGAGGAGCTTTTCCCTTCATTGACAGATCAGCTTGTGCACTTGGATTTGTTCCTCGCCTTTTCTCTGCAGCCCAGGGACCTGTTGGAGAGATTACATTCCCCTGCCAATTTTCTTCCATCTTTTGGTGCTCCTTTCAAGGCCTCTTTCAGTTGGTTGTTTAATACCCTAGTAAGTCAGAACTGAAAGTGAACTGGCAAATGGCATTTCCTGGAGGATATCAGAAAGAGTCTTGTATAGTAAGTAGATAACTCTCCTATCCTTTGGTAATTAGCCAGGAAAGCACTGTCTGTGCTCACAGGTGTGGAACAGACATTTGCCTAAACTCTGTGTTGACTATTAGCATTGTGTTAGCAGGTGGAATAGAGACAGATGTTGATAGCAACCTGTGCCATAGTGTTCATGGCACTGTCAAGTAATATGGACTACAAAAGAAGTCCACGGGATGAATTGCTGTCAGACAGCTTCTATTTCAGTCACATATGAAGACATGCTTTCATGTGTGCAAGTCACACAAAGATATGACATGTGGTGTTGAGGTTGAGACTTAATGCACTCATGCATTGGCAGAATGAAGACAATCCATACGGAGCATGGTAACAGTTATGCTCCTTTCATCTGAAGTTTTGTCTTGCTTTCTGTATTTCCTATCTCCCTATCCATGTGCCTGATTTAAAGAAAATACTTTAAATGGAGACGTTATTTAAGATTATTCTAGTTTTCCTTTGGTAACTACTGCATTAAGGACCTCTTGTCCCACCCCATGTTGATTGACAAACTCAGTGTGTATGTGGCTTCTGCTGTGAATTGGTATTTCTGCCCCTATTTGCAGCTGGTAGTTTGAATGTATTTCACAATAAATTTTAATGTATTTCAGGATAATTTCTAAACTAGACCATGAAATTTCTCTTTTCTAAGTCTTCCTCAAGTTATTTTACACATACATGCATTATAATACTTAGGAAAAGAACATTAGGGAAATACAATTGCATGTAATTTATTGACTGGATCATAGTGAAATTTTTAATTCAGACTATTATATAGGGTGATATTGAGACTCTATAGCATACCGACCTGCAGAAGACCTGACAAACTGTGATGAAATACATAATTTTATTAGACATCATTCAGGAATGTGGCTGCAAAGTATAATGTATGAGTTTGCCATCTCATCATGAGTTTGGATATTTACAGTATTTTTGTAGTAATTCAGGTGGTTAAACTAATAAAATGCAGACTTAAGAAGAAACAGATTGAGTCTTCTGTTATTTTAGAAACTAAAATCTGTGCAAAATTCTTTTGTTGAGAAGCATTGACTCAAATTGTTTCCTCACTAGACCACTCTGTGTCAAGGCTGAGCATTACTACTGTCAAGTACGTTTCCTCTGAGCTTTCTCATTATTACAAACATTCAGCATCAATGCAGTCTCAATAGTAGCCAAATTAAAATCTACGCAAAAATATTTTAATTAGGTCAGCTGAAGGAACAGGGCTATAGGAGCCTAGACAAAGATGAACAATAGTTGTCTCTTAGAACTGAAGGATCACTGCTGTAACAAACCCTGGATTTTCTCATTTGAGTTGCATCAGAAATGACAAATGGAATTATCTGGGTAGTGCAGAACAACAGTAGCTCAATGAGGAACCTCCTCTTTTAAAGCTGGGGAGAACCTCAACCCTGTAACTTGCAGTTCCTCTGCAATGCTCACTTCAGGCTTCATCTTTGTTTTAAAGGATTCAGTGTCTCATCTACATGAAAGCAGGCAAATCTTAAAAGTGATGGGTCCTAAAAGGATGAGAATTCTGTTGTAGTCTTTCTTGCACTGTCATTACTGTTTTCTCATTTATGTTTTACCATTGTAAACCAATAGTCAGAATTTCAGTGTTCCCATGTCCGCTGCTTTTGGAGATTTCCACTACTATAAATAACAATCACCATATTGTAGGTACGTTAAAAAAATTAATCACAAACCCTTCTCGCCAATAGAATTTTTCAATTGTAATTATCCAGCTGTACTGGTTATTATGGTAACATTATTTTTTATGCTACTTATTAATGTCATTCACTGCAGCACAGTGGGATTAAAGTAGGGAGCACCTTGTCATGGTACAAACCATCTCTCTCATTCACAGGATATAGCAGTGTGCTTTGGTAATTGGTTCAAGAGAGTGAGATATTTGGGGTGTGCAAGCTCCCAGAGGATGGCCAGAACAGGCCACAGCTCTTTTTACTGCTGCCTTGTTTGAAGCAATTTGGGCTTTTGAGTTGAAGAAAGTTTCCACTAGCTGGTGTCACTAGAGCGTATGACAGTAAGACAAAAACAAGGAGTTGAATAGTAACTCTAATACTTGCATATCTCTTTTTCTTCTTGTAATATTGTTTCATCCATTCCTTCACAAAGTTTAGCCATTATAAAATAGCTGCCTTTTCCAAATTGTTTTCCCACTGCGATGCTCTGTCTTGTTAGATGTTTTCTGCTTACGTGTGCTTGTTTTATAAGCATGGATAGACAAAATGGAATCTATCATAAATTATAGCAGTTACCAGTGAGAATAAATCAAATCTTGAAAAATAATTCAGTGTGCTCTTGGGAACAATTTGGATGTGATTCACTGCTGAAACCTGTGGAAAACAAAGTACCATGACTGCACTGGTGATTAAATCTTTCTTAGTATGAGTTGGGAACAGAAATATTCTATTTAACATATTTCTGTGTCTTTTTACCTTTTATAGAGGGTTTCCCTCATCCCCCAGACAAATATTTTCCTCTTTAAAAAAGAAAAAAGGTCTGATTCATTGGAAGTAGATGCCATATGTTAAAACCCAAGTTATTCATCTGTTGATGTCTACCTTGTTTGTATTGTGTCCAGGGAACATGTTTTTAACTTGCTGTCTTCCTCCTGTGCTTGGCTGTTACTCCCGTTGGAACTAGAAAGTCTTAAAGTCTTAATACAGCTTCTAACACCCAAAGACAAGAGGTCAGATCTGGGCTGGTACATATCAATTGACCTCTCTTGGAATCAGCAGAATTAAGACAATTTGCAACTGTGCGGGATTTGGCATAAAGGCTATGACACACACGTATCTATACTGAAAGAGCAGTACTGAGGTTGTGAAATGAAGCACTCAAAAGACTAGGAAATTACTGAATTAAAAGGCTTTGACACTACCGGAATGATATTTGAATTCTTGCTTTAAGTTAAGGGATGTGCTTAGGTATGGTCCTAAATAGGAATCCTTTTATCGAATGGTGAGCTTTGTATTCCTCTTTTTGAGCTAGACAGGAGGAAAACATCATTAGCTGCAATTCAGAATGGTACAGATGCATGTTCTTAGTGCTAAGCAGGCAGTACTACTGGAGCAGGTGTGCTCAGGAAACAACAGAAGCAAGCTAGAATATGGGGATGTGCCACTGAGGGTACTTCTCATGGGTAAAAAACAGGATAGGAAAGAGGCACAAGATATTTTTCCTGGACACTATTATTTAACAATCATACTGGTACTTTGAGATTCGTATTTTCACTATTATGCCTACCTCAATCAGGGTTTGTACTGCATTATCCATAGATATTAATTTATTTCAGCTTTGTTTTTAATAAAGTTCCTGTGATTTTTCTATAAAAGTCTAAAGGAAAAACTAAACAAGTATTCCTGGGTTAAAAATATTAATACTTTGAAACAATTACTGTGTTCTAGAAGTTTACTTTCCTGTATTGCTGATACTGCCTCAGAGAGGCTTTCACAGTTAGGGGTGCAGAAATAATTGTAGATACCCAATTTAGATACACAAAATGTCAAAAGAGTAGCTCTTTCTATAGCGCACTCTGTGTTTCTCTGGATCATATTGCTACATACATTTTAGATGTTGTTGTAGTAACTACTATATGTAAATGTGTATATTTGCTATAATCTTTTAGTGTACTGGTGGCCCATAATATGTGTGGTATAAATGTGGATGCCAGTACTTTATTTAAGATCTATATAATATGATGTATGTAACATGCCATATTTTTTGGCATACACATGCGTCTTTCTCTTTATGTTTATGTGCATGTATATATCCCGTGTTTTATGTACATATTTTGTAATGAAAAACTTGAAACTTTGTTCCTATAACATGTAATAAGGACTATTGTGATTTTATTTCTGAGTTAAAAAACCCACAACCACCTATGTGCACTGGTTACTATGACAACCTCTTAAAAATACCTATACTGTTTTAAAAAAAGACAAAGCAGTCTCCAAAAAATGAAATTGTAGTATATGATTGAAGTTTTAATAAAAATGTTTTGTTTTAAATAAGGAATTGTTTGAATTATAATGACATGTCAAAATTATGTGTATTTGACATGCAGGAAGCATGAGAGCCCTTGATAAGCATANCCTTGATAAGCATAACATGGAGTTTTACTTGCAAGAAGTCAGGCATGCTCATGAGAAAAAGCTCAGTGAGGTATTTGGTGAAGCTGAATGTGCACCGCAGCCGCCCGGTGCTGTGGGATACAGTGTGGTCTGTGGGAGAAGGGAGGCAAAAAATACAACTGGTCCTGTGCCAAATGTCTTCCTACTCTTTAATCGAGCTTAGTTTTCTGTCCAGATCTCGGAAAGAATAGAGGATTGTCAGTAAATAAATGTGAAAACTATTAATGAGCCATGAAAGGTAGCAAGGTATTTGGTCTGAAAGCCACGTCTGATCCATGTTTAAGTAAAGCCTGAGCCCTGCTCTGGAGGTCAGTGTATTTTGCACTGACTTGACAGTCAGACACCTTTGGAAGGTTTTTCATAACTTGAGCAGTGGGTGGAGTTGAGTGAATGTCTCCAAGGTTTAGGATAACTCGCATTAATCAAACTGCTTTGCTGTTTGTCAAAATTGATGTTGCATAATAATATGATCACAAATCTTGGGAAAATAATTTGCTATGTGGCTGCTGAGGTCACTGTTAGGCTTTTTTGTAAGTCATATCCCACCTATAAACGTGATTCAAAAGATGTTAAGAAGACATTTTTGGTGCACCCACTGGAGCACACTGGGAAGAGATAAAAAATAAGTTCTCACAGAAGGTAAAGACTATAGTTTTATTCGTGATGAGAAAAGATCTGAGCAGCCATGTTAGCATGTTGCAGAAGTTTTGGCCGTAGCTTTATCTCGTTT
>VYZW01060857.1:11756-23473 GCA_013401315.1 Balaeniceps rex
TAAGGAAGTCCAAAGACTAATAGATAGTAACTACACAGTTAAGAGATGCCTAATTTTTGTGCTTTAAAATAGGAAATGAATCTTCAATTGCTAAAGAGCTGCTTTATGAATAATATTCTTGTTGAATTGGGTGCAGTGAAGCAAGAAGTTTGAATGCCTGTATATCAAAGACTGGTTTGGCTATCTGTATTATTAATGTCACCCACAAACTGCATTCCTAACAAGTGGTTACATGAGTTAAGATGAACATTATTTGCAATAAATTCAAAAAGGCTGTTACTGCTGAAATGAAATTCATGGACTATATTTCCAGCTCCTCTATCTGTTAACATACTATTCATTTCATTGCACAGGAGATTACATTTTAAAAAGGTTTTTATGTGATTTTAAGAAACAGGAATCATTCACTATTCTTCGTGTTTAGAAAATAGTCAAGAGGTAAATACAATGTTACAAACAGCACAGACTTTTAGAGTATTTCCCTGTGAGGGGGTGCCTGGGTGTTATTTAGATTGAGTCTAAGGTGTAGTTTCTATTGTTCTGGTACCACTTGATATGTTCTTCAGGTCAAGGTGCTTACCAAATGAATGATATTACTCAGGTTTTCTTCTATGACATAACATTTTATATGTGAATAAATATGGGAACAATTGAACCTTTACTCAGACATTTCTGTTCTCCTCAAAAAAGGCAATTGACCTGCAAAATCTATGTTTTGCTTTTTTTTTTTTTCCTTTTTTTCTCCTTGAATGGCTTGTTTTCTCTGAACTCATACACTAAAATGGATAGATCTTCTCATCTCCCCTATCTTGTCTTAGCCAACATTGTCAACAGTGTGTTTTCTGTGCTTTGGTTAAATGTATAGAAACACATAGGCTACTTAAAATAGTATTTAGAACCTTAAACAGAAGATTTAATAGATGGTCAATTGGCCATAGACTAGTAGGGCTTTTTTTGGATTACTGTGAGATTCTACTTTATGCTTTGGAATGGTAGATGATGACATTAGGTTACCCCATGGGTAAGAAATGAGATAGGAATCACACAGTAAAAGGACAAGAGACAATGGCCATATTTATGGCAAGGGAAATTGTGATATGCGTGTAAGTAAAACAAAAGAAAAAGAAAAATCACTAAGCATAGGTTACCCAGAGATTTTCAGAACTGAGCAAGGCATGGCTTTGAGCAACCTTGAGTAACTTCAATATAGCCATGCTCCAAGCAGGAGTTTGGTCTAGATGGCTTACGAAGGTCCCTTCCAATATTAGTTTTCCTGTGAATCTTGGTAGATGACAAATAAATTTTCTCTTGGTGATGTTTCTGTGCTTATTTTGTTTAATTTATGGCTGGTATTAAAACTTGGAACAGTTCACTGTTTCTAGGAGGTGTATAGTTTTTTAACTGTTTCTTAAAACAATCTAAAATGTCTAGTCTATAAATATTTTATGTATTATCTATCTAGTAGTTGTAGCTATAAGGGTATCTAAAAAGAGGATGTTTAGGCTACATGAATTATATACTCACAGATATAATGTAAAACTTATACTAATAGGACAACTTCCTTTGATAGTGACTGCCAACATCAGTAAAATTATGCACAGCTAATGCTGGGCTTTAGCAGTATTGACCTCTTTGACAATACAGTGCTTCAGTTTGCTTAAAAAATAATTGCTGTGGGATTCCTTAAGTCTTTATTTTTAGACAACCATAAATCCTTTTTTCTAGGTTGCTCAGCAACTTTTTGTCCTCAGCTAGCTTTTGTATTTGTATAGAAGAAGGTTAAATCTTTTTAGCAATAACTTCTCTCTCATTTTATTCCCTCTAACTCAGCCTTAATTGCTCTTTGTAAATGTCCAGTAAAGGTTCAGAGAACAGTTAATAAACATTATGCATTTAACATAACTTCCCTGTATTTATTTGTGAAGTTCTGCGAAGCCAGATTTTACCCCTTATAATTTTTTAATTAGCTTTTATATTTAGGAAAAATATATGAACATTATTAAAAAAAAAAAAAGTTCCTTGCTGATAATTGACTGATTTTCCTGTCATAGTTTCTTTTTCATGAAATAAATTAAAACCACACCATCACTTATTTATCCCACAGTGTGAAACATGGTATTCCCTGTTGTAGGTTTTTTTCCTAGAGTGGCTTTATTAATTCACCCAAGAATTATTTTCACAAGTTGGTTCACAAATGTATATTAAAATGATGTCTAAAGGACAATGGCTGTGAATCCTCTTTCAACAGGCCTTATCTTTTTCTCTTTTGTAGGAAAAAGGAATATGGATTAATTTTAATAGAAAATAGAGCATATACATGTTAATTTCACTACAAACCAATCTTGTGTCAATTGTAAAGTGAGGGGAGCAATTAAAAATACAAATAAAATAGAAGAAAATAAGATGCTAGGAGGCAAATAAAATATCAATTAAGAATTATGGCAATGGATTGTGTATGAAAAAAAGTTTATGAAGTGGAAATCGGGGTTGGCAGAACTAAATAAGATTTTTTTTTAAATGTTTTAGGAGTAAAAATGTCTTAATGTCACCAAACAGAACAAGATCGTTACTAGATGAACACTAAAATGTTACTGAAAAGAAGGAAAGAAAGAAAGAAGGAAGTGAAGTTGAAGAGGAAGTTGGAGAGGAAGAGGAAGAGGAAGGGGAAAGCAAGGCAAGGCAATGCAAGGCAAGGCAAGGCAAAGGCAGGAAGAAACAATTCTATAAGTATTTTTCTTCAGTACTTGGAAATAGGCCGGATGTATTCATGTCATATCAAGTCATTTTGAAACTGATAATAATTGAGAAACATGTTAGGGAAAATCCAACAAAAATAATGAAACCATACAGAATAGGAATGTTACTAATGCAATCTGCAGGAATCAATAGAAAACTTCCTTTTTAGAAGATACACTGGTGATTTTGAAGTGTTGGTATCTTTGCTGATAAAATATGCTCACCCAAATATTTCCAGGCAGGCAAAAAGCATGACAGCATCATCAGTCATATGTTACAAACAATGGAAAAAATTTACTAAAAGAAATACTGGTATTTGATTTTTCTTACAACTTTCAAAAGAGAAATAAATATTTTCAGAAGTAAAGTTTTGGCTGAATACAGCACAGCTGCAGCACTGTGGCCCCTGTATAGAAATTTACCTTGCCATAGTTGAAAGTAGGCAATAAAGTATTCCTTCCAGAGATAAATTTCTGATGTTGGAAAAAACTCTGTGAAACTAAAAAATGATTAATCTATTACCCACATGACACCAGACAGAGCTAATGTTACCAGATTTATAAATCACCAAAGGAGGTATCAACAATCATATAATGCTACAGAACACTAAATATGGTAGCTTTTTACTGTTGCAGTATTTTGTGGCCTGCTCTCTCAGCTACTTCTATTTTACTTTTCCATTGTGTAAAAATCTGTTACAGATTCCTCTTGTGTAAGTTGTCTTGGTTTCGGCTGAGATAGAGTTAATTTTCTTCCTAGTAGCTGGTATAGTGCTATGTTTTGGATTTAACACAAGAATAATGTGATAACACACTGATGTTTTAGTTGTTGTTAAGTAGTGTTTACGCTAAGTCAAGGACTTTTCAGCTTCCCATGCTCTGCCATGGAGGAGGTGCACAAGAAGCTGGGAGGAAGCATAGCCAGGACAGCTGACCCAAATGGGCCAAAGTGATATTCCATACCACATGACATCATGCTCAGTTTATAAACTGGGGGCGGTTGGCCAGGCGGCAGGTGAGGCCGCACCTCGAGTACTGTGTTCAGTTTTGGGCCCCTCACTACAAGAAGGACATTGAGGTGCTGGAGCGTGTCCAGAGAAGGGCAACAAAGCTAGTGAAGGGTCTAGAGAACAAGTCTTATGAGGAGTGGCTGAGGGATCTGGGGTTGTTTAGCCTGCAGAAGAGGAGGCTGAGGGGAGACATTATCGCCCTCTACAACTACCTGAAAGGAGGTTGTAGCGAGGTGGGTGTTGGTCTCTTCTCCCAAACAGCAAGTGATAGGACGAGAGGAAATGGCCTCAAGTTGCGCCAGGGGAGGTTTAGATTAGATATTAGGAAAAACTGCTTCACGGAGAGGGTTGTCAAATATTGGAACAGTATGCCCAGGGAAGTGGTTGAGTCACCATCCCTGGAGGTATTTAAAAGACGGGTAGATGAGGTGCTTAGGGACATGGTTTAGTAGTGGACAGGTACGGTCGGACTCGATGATCTTAAAGATCTTTTCCAACCAAATGATTCTGTGATTCTGTGATTATTATTATTATTATTATTACTACTACTACTACTGTTGTTGTTATTTTATTTCAATTATTAAACTGTTCTTATCTCAACCCATGAGTTTTCTTACTTTTGCTCTTCAGATTCTCTCCCCCGTCCCACCGGGGGGGAAGGGAGCAAGCGGCTGTGTGGTGCTTTGTTGCCAACTGGGGTTAAATCACGACAAAGGTTTTCACCAGCCTTTTATTCTTTTGTACTTTTAGATTAGATTATTGCAACGGAAGGTAAGAGCACCAAGCAGATGATAGGTTGACAGGTCAGCAAGGAACATTAACACATAAATTGATTAAGCCAGGAAAAGAAAACATCACACTTTGATAAGCACATGGGCTATTCCTGCTAGTTCATTAGGAACTCAGAGCATGTCACAAGTACAATTCATATCTCACATTCCCACTGAACTTTACGATGTGTCACAGCAGCCCATACAGGATCACTTTCCAGAATTTAGGTAGAAAGCATATGCTCTGAGTGGAAAGGAGTGAAGAAATGCTTCTCTTAATGTCTGATGAAAATTGTGCAGAGCATTGCGTAGATGAAAGACACATGAACTGTGACCACTGTGAAGTTCTTATGAATTTTAATAACTGCCATGTGTGCTCTGAAGTATATGACACTTTAACTGGTAATTTGTCAGCTATTTTTCAGAAGAAAAAGTTATAGCTGATACTTGCAGAAAGTGTAGACTTTAAATTTAAGTTGTTCATAAAAAAAGCATTGTGGGGAAAACACATTCACATCCAGAACTTTTTATCAGCTTCAGTTTTAGGAGTTATTGGGTTGTCATTTTGGGGTGAATAGTTTGTTTTGCAAGTTACGTTGTGTCACCTGGCAAAAAATAGATAGTAGCGTAAAAGGAAGTCTAAATCTGAACACTGGAAAGGCAGAGGGGAGGACAAAGTAGGTAGGAATCTGCTGCATAAAGAATCAGTTCCTTAAGCATCTAGAAAGACTGCATAATGATGTCTGTATGTATCTGTACAGAAAAGCCCCTAGGAAGTGTCTCAATATACTCTAAATGTCAAAAGAGGTAATGATAGACTGAGTTTTACTTTAGCTGTTTGAAAGATACTTATTGCATTGAAACAAACATTTAATACACTTCACAATGAGCATCTAAGGCAAAGAAAAAAAATCTTCATACTTTTCTGTGATATTTAGAGAATACTAAGCAGAATTACATATTCTATAGAAGATCTAGAGACTTAAGGTCTCACGTTGGGGCAAATCAAACCTAGTTGTGAATTCAGAATTGTATTGTTGTAAAACTACTGCTGTTGAAAGCAGCATCAGGCCTTTGGTCCAGAGGATAAATCACTTGCGTATGTGATACATTTGTTTCCGAAGGAATAAGCTGATTACTTCGTACATTTGAAGCAGTGAAAACTGAAAATCCTATTTCCCAAGCCACTGTATGTCTGTCAGTTAGGATTTCTGAAATGTCCATCACTTTATTATCTGTACACTGGGGAACCCAAAGACTGAGATCCAAGAAGCAGACATAATTTTCAATGATGAATTCAGGATTCTACCAGTGTTTGAAATTTCTTTGCCTTCATCTGGTCCCCAAAGTGAGGTAGCAGTTGTTAAGAGTATAGAGATTTATGAAGTAAACCTCAAATCCACAAGAAATGCTTAGCACCTGCACTTAAGAGCAAAATCCACGTACTATATGACTAACTTTTTACATGCCTGAGGAGCCATTGCTGCCTTATGTGTTACTTCTAAAGTTTCTTAAAGACCTGCAGTTGTGTGTGCCCAAGAACTGAAGAGGCTGACAGTTAACGGCAAGTACATCTGTACTGGGTGCAGGTATCCAGGTGTTCCCAGTGGGGGAGGCTGCAGGAGTGGCCTCTGTGAGGAGAGGCCAGGGACTGCTCTCTGCCGGACACAGCCATTTCCAGATGGCTCCAACAGACCCACCACACAGCACAGCTGAGCCCCTCAGCCAAGATAGTGGCATTTCTGGGAAAGAAATGTTAAGAAAAGGCAAAATGCCACACAGTACTGAGAAGTGAGGAAGAAAGTGTGAGAAACAGCAAGCTCAGAGAAGGAGGAAGAGGAGGTGTTCCAAGCACCACAGCAGAGATTCCCCTGCAGCCTATGGAAGAGACCATAAAGGAGCAAGTATTTCCCTGCAGCCCATGGAGAGAACCAGACCAGAGCAGATATCCACATTGCATCCCATGGAGTACCCCACATTGGAGCAGGGGAGATTTCCTGAAGGAGTTGCAGCCCATGGAGAGCTCATGCTGGAATAGGTTTATTCTGAAGGACTGTAGCCCATGGAGAGTACCCACACTGGAACAAAGAAAAGGTGTGAGGAACAGAATAGAACAGAACAGAACAGAACAGAACAGAATAGAATAGAATCATTAAGGTTGGAAAAGACCTCTAAGATCATATAGTCCAACCGTAGATCATCTAGTCCAACCATAGAAAGAATGAGCAGCAGAGATGAACCTTATGAACTGACCACAACCCCCATTCCCCATCCTCCTTGTGCTTCTCAGTGGGGAGGGGCGAAGAAGTAAAGGAGTGAGGAATGAAGGAGTCTAACTGAGCCTGAAAAAAGTGTGTGGGGAGGAAGGGTGGTGTTTTAATTTTTGTCTTTGTTTCTCACTATCCAAATCTATTTTAATTGGCAATAGTTTAAATTAGTTTTCCCCAAGTCAAGTCTGTTTTGTCTCTGATGGTAATGGGTAAGTGATCTTTCTATCTCAACCCTAAAGCTTTTTCATCTTATTTTCTCCCTCTTGTCCTGTTGAAGAGGGAGAGTGAGAGAACAGCTAAATGGATGTCTGGCAGCCAGCTAAGGTCAACCCACGATAACATCCATTCAAGATTTTGTGCTCCTAAACACTTTCCCTAAAGAACTGCATATAACAGACATGTAAAAGGTATGTCAACACACACTAACACTCAGTTCAGTATGATACACAGCAGTCATAAACATACTTACTCGTAGACTGTTAACTAATTTTTGCACAAAGCTTACAGCTAGCTGACATTGCTTGTCCAGAAAGTGGGAATTTCAGGTTGAAAACATTTCTCAAACTGAGAGGATAAAACCAGAATACTACTAACAAGGATAATATCCTATAGCAAGGGACTTAAAGGGGGAAGAAGACAGAAGAGGGGAAGAAGACAGAAGAAGGGAAGAAGGGAAAAGACAAGTGGTATAGCTCTGTAATAGGCAATGCTAGGCTTCTTCTCCTGGCATCTTTTCTGTGTTTTATCCAAAGGTTATTGAAAGAAAATACGTAAGGAATACATAAAATCCCCAAGTGTTTAGTGAAAAATGCAATTAACTTGCATTTACATTTGTCTTCTCCACAATATTTTTTTCCTCTGCTGCAAGTGATGAATATTATCCTGCCCTTGAGAGCCTTGAGAGCCCGAGAGTCAAATTAAGATCCAGCTGATTACAAGGGTGTATCTCTCAGCCTTGTATATGGTTTATTTGGAGTGCAGTTCTTTTTTTGTTATAACAAGCGATAGGATATATTTCCTTATGGTATCAGCAAATACTGTATCAAAAGGAGAACCTTTTCTCTGCAATGTAAGCTGCTCCTCCAAATCTATCTTAAAGTTTGTAGTCACACTCCAAATTATCTTGATTTTATCTTTCAGTTAAACACCAAATCTCTTATCTCTCACCATTGTGTTAGAAATGTTTGCTCTGGCAGCAACAACAGGCTACAGGTTGTTTTATAGAAAGACGTTATCTTGCCTTAGAGATTTTTCAAACTAATATGGACAAAAGCAGGTTTGATCTGATCAGGAAGCGGTGCAAGTGTATCTCTTAGCTCAGGTATTCACACTGCGCTGACTAATGGTAATAGTTGAGAGACCTAGCCAAAACCTCGGAGAAATTTATGTCTAAAATAAGATACATGGTATAGAAGAAGGAAGATGGGAGCCAGCTGCCTGAGCTTGGTTATCTGGAGCAGCTTTAGACACTAGGTGGTAGTCTTCTGGACTTCTAGTTTCTGGTCAGAAAGATACAAGTCTCCTGTAAGTCTTCTCTCATACCTGTGAGCCCCATGTGAATATCTTATATTCCTAAGGGATCTCAGATGGCATTAGGTGCTGATTCTAGGCAAATGAATAGTGCTCAAAAACTTGATCAATAGTAGCAAAATGGTAAAAGAACAAGAAAGTTGAGTACATACCTTTCCAAAGTTCTGCAATTCTAACTTGAAATTTTTCAGTATCTCTTATATATGATTAGTACTACTCGAAAGACAGTTAAAAATAACCAAAAAATTGTCCTTTTTAATGAAGTAGCAAGCTTTTCTTAAGTGTTCCTTTTCTAAAAAAACAGAAAAGAATTTTCCATTCATCCCCCAGTCTGTATTTATACTGGTGATTGCCCTGACCCAGGTGCAGGACCTTGCACTTGGCCTTGTTGAACTTCTTGAGGTTTGCACGGGCCCACCCTTCAAGCCAATCACTTAGTATCATCCACAAACTTGCTGAGGGTGCCCTCAATCCCACTGTTTATGTTGCTGGTGAAGATATTAAATAGTACTGGTCCCACTATAGAACGCTGAGGGACACCACTCGTTAGTGGTTTCTGCTTTGACACTGCGCCTTTGACTGCAAGTCTATGGATGCAGCCATCCAGCCAATTGCTCATCCATGTACCAGTCCACCCATCAAACCCATATCTCTCCTTTTTAGAGGTACGAATGTTGTGGGGGACCATATCAAAGGCCTTACAGAATGGAATGGCAAGCAATGAAATCATCACAGTTAAATTTAGAAACCATAAAATGATAGCAAGTGGAGATGAGCAGGTAAATGCTCTCTCAGTGATACTAAAGGATGCTTTAAAACTTTGTTTTCAAACACACCAGAAATACTTTCTAAATTGACGATGTCTTCCAAACCCAACCTGGCTTTACCTTTCTAACCAGTTCTAATGTAAGGATTAAAACTGGCTCCAAGTGATCACAGTTGAATACCTACACCATCCAAGACTCCATGTCACCGAAGGCATGACCCAATTTTGGTGATGCAAAGGCAGTTATGACAGTTTTATGTTGGAATTATCTTTAATTAAAACAGTTTGTGTTTAAAAACAACCTACTAAAAATAATGCAAAAACTTGTCCTACTGAAGAAAATAATTTATAAAATAAAGTTCAAAGTAGCAAGAGAAAAGTAAAAGGGTTGTCTATAGGAAGGTGATTTTTATTTGTTTTATTATACTTTGGCATTGATTTCTCTGGTAATCTGCCAGTCCATTGCCATAGAAACAAGGGCACGTAAAAACACATCCCATGTGTTTGAAGCCAAAATGATCCATACTACTAAACATTTTCCCTGTAAGCTAAAGTCAAATAAAGATACAAATATGATTAAAATTCCAATGTCTGAATTATATAATGGATAAGCTAAAACGACTTTTTGAGCTCCATCAAGAAAGAACTTCAAGGGGAAAATTAATATGTTCCAGGAAATAAAAATATTAATGTACAATTAAAGACACATGCTGAACATACACAAAGGAATGCCCTCCATCACGGTATATTCTACATTTCTAAATATAAATTTTGGAACCATAAATTGATTTTTCTATGTTAATTTTTTTTTAATGTAAACCCTTTTTTTTCTTTTTTAAATAAATAAAATAAAAAATAGATAATCAGTTGCACTGGGTGCATCTTCATTATTCCAAACCCTTAATAAATGAGTGAAAAGTTCTTCAAAGTAAGAACTTATTGACTTCTATGTGGATTGGACTTTCAAAAATAATGAGTAAAACATTTCACTCTTAAATTTTGCATCTGTTTGCTCAATTCACATTCTAGTTAGGAGTATTTTATCAATAGTTATAAGCATTTCCAACTCTCCTCACCTTTGTTCCCAAAAGGAAACTGACTAAAGTCTTCACTGTTGTATGAAATGTTACCCAAATTTAGACCATTTATACATTTTTGAAGGATCGTGATATTGGGAGAAAAAAAAAGAAAAAAAGAAGAAAAAAAGGGAAAGATTTGGTGAATACATTTCTCGAGGAGTCATTTCAGATAGCACAGGCTCCATATCTTCAGACCTCAACTAGACTATATCACCTTCCTTAGAATATGCCTCACTGTCCAATGAAGTGTGGTACAACAGTCTTGAAACAGAACTGGCTTGTGAATACAGAATTATGTTTGGACTAGTTGTTATTGAAACTAGCACATCAAGCAGTAGGTCAGTTGTGTAAGCATGGTACTGCTTTATGTAATACAGACATGACCTTGGGCTATTTGCAGTAATTATAGATGCCAAGAGCATCCCACTGAAATATTTGTAAGAATGCAGTTCAGTCATATGTAGAAAAAGTGTACATTTCACAAAGAACTCTTTAAAAAGCAAAACCAAAATACCCTATACCCCACTGGGTCGCTACAGCTCATAAATACCTTGTTTCAACACAGCAGAAACTGGTTCCTGTTCACAGCAACAGTTAGCATTTTCTTGGTAAAATGAGCTTCGTTGTCCTGCCTTTTCTAAAACCCCAGCTCTGATGACAACTTCTTACCATCTTCACAATGATCTCCCATGTTCTGAGGAGAAGAAATATCTCTCTTTTCCCACCATCCCAAGTTTTCATATGCAGAACCGGCAAATGCGAAGTTTCACTCTAAAACTTAAACCTCCAGAAGACATCTAGTTTAAACTCCTGCTCAAAGTACATACAGTTAAAGCACATTGTTTAAGACCTTTTCTAATAAAATTCTGAATATCACCAAGGATGGATATTCCACTGTCTCTCTAGTCAACCCAAGCCAGTGTTTGATCACCATTATAGTAAAAAGAATGCCCTTTTTTAATACTGAGAATTTTCCATGCTCCCACCTGTGTCTGTTGCCTTTCGTCGTTCTGCTGTAAGACTCTTGAGAAAAGTTTAAGTCTCTTCTTCACACACTTTCATAGACAATAATAAGAAGACAATATTAAGGTCACCCTCTTAGCTTTCTCTTCTTAAGGCTGAACAAACCAAGTTTCTTCATCTTCTTGTACAGTGTGTGCTCCAGCTCCTGATCTCAACCTCCTACTGTACTCCCTCCAGTGTGCCAAAGTCTTTCTTGAGATGGGGGGCCCAAAGGCAGACTCATCACTCCAGATGCAATCTCACAAGTGCTAGAAGGGAATAATGACATCCCTTGACCTACTAGATGCAATCTTGCTAATGCTGTCCATGGTGTGGTTGGTCTTCTTTACTGCAAGGGCACACTCTTGACTCATTCGATTTGTTGCTGAGCCCAGGTCTTTTACAGACAAGTGGCTTTCCAGCCAGTCAGTCCCCAGCCTGCACTGTCACATGGGATTGTCCCTACCCTTGTGCAGGCCTTTACATTTATGTTTGGTGATCTTCAGGACCTTTCTATTGGTTCATTTCTCCAGCTTGTTCAGGTCACCCTGGGTA
>VYZW01060857.1:24921-41802 GCA_013401315.1 Balaeniceps rex
AAAAAAAGAAAAAAAAAGAGAGAAGATTAAATTACAGAGTGCTCAAATGTTTTATACTTGCAATGAATAAATCTCAGCTTTTACTAAAGTCTATTGTGCATTCTTTGGCACCTAATTAGCAAGGTTTTTGGGTTTTTTTTAAGGAATGCTCTGTTTAGCTTTAATGAGAAGGGGATACATATAAGAATAAAGAAAAATGAACAATGAAAAAATGTTAGAATGGAGAATTTCTCAGTAAAATATGTTTATTTCTCAAAGAGTTAAAACAGATGACTCTCCTACAGCCAAGGCAGACACAGAACGCTGTGACTTATGTGAATATCCTTGGCAAAAGGATAAAATTATCTGCCTGTAAAGGAGATGTAGTTTAAGCTGGTGATGTCAGAAGCTAACTGGACACCAGTGAAGCATGGCCACAAAGAACAATCCACGCATATTTGTATTTATCCCAGAGTAAAAAGCAATTGCAGTTTGATCAACTGATTGCAGTCCTCACCTGGGAAATCTGAAATCACCACCTGTTGTTTTCTTTCGGTGCCAGTGTGACACACTTCAACTGATTTCAGCAGAATATAAAACATCAGTGTACCCTGGGGGGGACGCTTCCTGAGTTGCACTCATTTCTGTTAAGCAACCTACTTGAAATGTGGTATCTACATTTGAACTATAGTAGCTGAATTTCTTAAAGCAAGCATCCAACAGCAAATGCAGCTACTCAGAAGCTCTGTAGTGGTTCCTAATGTTGAAGAAGTACTAGAAAGTAATTACCCTGCCAATATCTCTAATTACATTAATATATATATATGCATGTGTGTGTGCCTCTGACCCTACACATTTCCTACAAAAAACATGCTTTGCCATGACAGATCTTCTTTCTGAGCGGATTCTTTTCTATCTTGTCCTCCATATCAACCTCTGTGTTTATAACTAAAGGCCACAAATAATTTCTCTTTCGTTTGCCATTTTTAATCGTTTTTTAATTCCTTTTTATCTTATATAATGTTATTTAAATGTTATGCTGTGAAAATACTTTTATTTGGCAAGAAATTTTAAGTTTATTACAAATTTTTTGCACATTTGCACTACTCAATGAGAAGTAGAAAAGTAACAGAATTTGCTTCCATGGAGAAAGGGCTGTTAAGTTAAATGATAAAACATCATGGGACTGACTGATACACAAATACACAGATTGCACAAAAAGAGCCAAATCAAGAAATATAGCATGGAGTTCACATTTTATATAAACTAAGCACTTAAAAAAATCTGCAAAATTATAAAAAACTAAATATGCAGTTCTAAATAAGTTATTTCAATATATAGTGAAATGGAAAATAAATCCACATCATTATTCCATTTTTTTTCTTTTTATTTTGAGTATACTTATACAGTCCCTGTTGCTGAGTGCATGTTAGGAAAATATATGCATTGCTAACTTTCCAAAGTGAAGGAAGAGAACATCCTTTGTACATTGTGACTTTTTGAAAAAGAAATAGAGAATAGAGCTGTCCAAAATGGATCCTGCAGTACAATGAAGATTTTACTCCACCATTCTGGTTCCATTTCAGTGTAAAACACAGACACACAGCAGTAAAAATCTTGGAGTAAAGACAAGTGAGCTGAGGCAGTCCTGTTTTAACTGCACTATTAGCTGTATACTTCCCTTTGTAAATAATAGAATGATGCTTTAAACATTTACTGAGCCAAACATTAAAATTACTGCTTCACAGTCAAGGTGACAGATGGACTGGGTGGTCGTATAGCAAAGCTAAGAATTGCACCCCAATCTCAGTTTAAAACAAAAATAAAATAAAAAATACAATGGCAAAAAATTTAAGCTGATTACATATCTAGTTATTTATAAGCTTTATCCTGGACCTGAGGCAATCAAGTATATCTAACCACTGTAATCTAGTGGTGAATAAAGACTGATTGTGGCAAAGCAAGGTCTTTGTCAGCTTGTACTTTGTGGAATTTGCTGTATGTATGATTAATGTGCAAAATGTCCGAGTATAGCCTTCAGGCTTCTTGCTAGCTCTTACTGCCATCTACAGGTTAAACCTATCTTTTTCCTTTTCTTTTTTTTTTTGTTGTTTTGGTGGTGGTGGTGGTGGTTGTTTTTTCCACGGGGGGCGCACTGCCGGACAGCTTCATTCTGTTGGTTTTATAGCTACAGTCCCGTCTCATGAGAATGTTCTTCTAACTTTCTCTAGAGATTTAAGGCTCAGCAGTAATGATCAAGGTCAGGTTAGAAGCAAAAAGCACTGTTACAAATTAGCTGCCATGCTCCTAAAGTCAGGAATAGATGGGAACATTCTTTTCAAGATGGAAAAAGCTGTGTCCCACAAGTTTGTGCAGAATAGGTAAATTTTATTCTGAAATATCTGTCAGGTTAAATGGAATGGTATTAAAATCCAGTTTTCATCTTTTAAAGCAATCCGTGCACTGGGCAAATTAACAACACTCTAGTAATGTAATCTCCCTATACAGGGAATAGTTACTCAAATCAGAGCTCTATGTACTATGATTAGAAATGACATACATTTCAATCAAAGGAATGTTTTTAATGTACCAGAGCAAAGGGTTGAATTAAAATCCTGACCTGCATGATTAGTTCACAAACAAGAAATATGGTTAGAGATTTTCAAAATCTGTGGAGGACATCATTTCAGAGGCTGAACACTACAGTGGGACAGAATACAACAACAAAAAGTCAAAAGCAGCTTCAGCAGCTGTTTCTGAAGGCTTGATAGGGTGTTATGGGAGACCATCGCAATATACCATAGTGGCAGCCCTGCAGAATCTCATCTGGCAGTCCCCACAAAATGCTGGAAGTTGCTCCATGAGCCACAGTTTCAAAAGTCTTTTTCTATTAGTTGCAGTACAGTTAAGGAAAATCTTAAAGGCTTTCTCTTTTTCAAGGGGTATCAGCCTCTTTAGCTCCTCAGGCGATTCATGTGCCCCATGTGCAAGAGAACTTGGCACTTTAAACCTGACAGGGCCTTTTCAAATAGTTAAGCCCTTCAAAAGCTTTTCTGAGGATACCTAATGAGCTCTTCATCAAGTTTGCAAATTAAAGCCTTCTATCTGTTCATGCTGATTTCAAGGGATTGGAATCATTTGATTGTTTAGATACAGTAGTACTTCAAGTGACATGTACATACCAAGTAGACAAAACTGACTGTGCTTTAACACAAAATGAAGGGTGATTTAAAAAGTATTTTTGCAGTGCCTCTTTAGGACAGGAGAAAAAACCCCAAACCAACCAACCAAAAAACCCAACTCTGATATTTCCTGAAATTAAACATCTCATTAAAAAATGTAGAACAGTGTAGTAATCACTCAGGTTTTGTGAATGATCAGATACGCCCACTATAAGTCTGTCTTTTTTTTTTTTTTAGCCTAGTATTTACCTCATGCCAAGGTTACTTAAGCATTTGCTGCTCTTTTAGAACACTATAGACATAATCTTTGTGTAATCATTGTCCTCCAAACTGCAAGGAAAAAAAAAGGCAAGACAAAGATCAGAAATGGTGTGAGGTAGTCAGTGTATTTTTTTTTTTAAATTATGCATGTAGCATTTGGCCAGCAATAACTCATCTACTGCAAAGCATTCCTCCTTTATTTCACAACAGTTATCATAAACTTCTCATGTTAATCTTAACTCCATTAATCCTACTGCAGCACCTATATTGTGATGAAAGACAGTGAGAATGAAAAAATTGTGCTCTAGGATCAAATACAGGGTCCATATTACCGAACTTCAGATGACCAGAACAGTCTTCGATATTTAAGAAAGTCTCCACAGTAGTTAAAGAGAAAGAAGAACTCCTGGTACCTAATTCATTTTATTAAAAAATAGACCAGGGTGAACCCTGCTTGCCAGATGACCATTCATTCTCCACTTTCTTTTGATTTTGGTTTCCAGTTTGGTTCCAGTCTTTAAGAAAGATGGAAGCAAATGCTGAAAAACATCGGGTGTGATGGTGATGTCATGACTGAGTTAACAGACATCATTACTTAGCTTCAACCTCATTAGTGCTCTTTTGCTTCCTAAGTATGCCTCCATCTCAGCAGCAATACAGCAATTCTTTAAATGTCTGCTTCAGTTTAGCCATGTGAGTAGCTCATATGAAATCAGCAAGACTGTTCACTAGTATAAAAATAAATGGATGTTTAAGTGTTTTATTTTGAAAGGGACCTGGAATGAAATCATATATTTTCTCATTCCTAATGCACACCCAGGATTCCTGGATAATCTGCTAACAAAAAATATCTTCTTCCTGTGACCTCTCACTTGTCCTCTGCAGTAAGTAATATCATTCTTATCATTCATTATTGTCCTGGTTTCAGCTGGGTTAGAGTTAATTTTCTTCCTAGTAGCTGGCATAGTGCTGTGTTTTGGATTTAGTATGAGAAGAATGCTGATAACACACTGATGTTTTAGTTGTTGCTAAGTAGTGCTTACCCTAGTCAAGGACTTTCTTTTCCAGATTCCCGTGCTCTGCCAGGTGCACAAGAATCTGGGAGGGGGCACAGCCAGGACAGCTGACCCAAACTGACCAAAGGGCTATTCTATACCATATGACACCATACTCAGTATATAAACTGAGGGGAGTTGGCTGGGGGATAGCGATTATTGCTCGGGGACTGGCTGGGCATCAGTCAGCGGGTAGTGAGTGGTTGCATCCCTTGTTTTCTTTTCCCTGGGCTTTGTTTCTCTCTCTTGTTCTCCTTTTCATTGCAATTTGTATTATTATTATTTTATTTCAATTATTAAACTGCTCTTATTTCAACCTGCGAGTTTTCTTACTCTTGCCCTTCCGATTCTCTCCCCCATCCCACGGGGCGGGGGGGAGAGGGTGAGCGAGCAGCTGTGTGGTGCTTGGTTGCTGACTGGGGCTAAACCACGACAATTGTCTGACAAATTATGGTAGTCACTGCTGTGTCTGTTCTTGGAATACATCCCAAAATCATCCTGTCCTGGCATGTAACTACATCCCATTTAGACAAACTTTACATTCAAAAATAGCACTGAGGAAACTTTTTAAATTGTCTGGTTAAAGCTGAATGTCTAACTTCTTTACTAAAGCCCCTAGAGGAAAATGTTAAGTTTTATCATATGCTCCCTTGAGCCTTGAAGATGCATTGAGAAAATAATTAATTTAAAATGTGGCAGGACTACTGCTTTTCTCTCACTGAGTTACAAATCCTTAAATTATTTATAATGGAAATGCTGACACCATCTCAAAAATTATGATGCAGTTAACTTGTTAAACTCAATACATTTGCCTAGGTTGTAAACTACTTTAGTTTTTTACCACACAGGTAACAATATTAATGAGGTATTATTATTCTTATAGGTTATAGGCAAGTTACTTGTATTTTGTATGCACAAGTAGCAAGACAAACGTTCCAAATCAGACACATGTCTCTGACAGACCAAAGCAAAATACATTTTTGCATGTATCACTTCAACTGCATCAGAACTGGAAATTCTTAGAAAAATATTCCTTTTGGTGGTGATATTATTCACCATCTTTTTTATACATGTGGAAAACTGGAAGTGGGACACAAAGGGAAGAGGGAAAAATAGGTAGAAGTGTCAAAAAGCTCAAAATATTTTTTTTTTTCAGGTCAAAATAAGGTTTGAGTATATGCTGGGAAATTCTGTAGCCCAGACAAACTTGCAGAAGCTTTCTAAGCCAGCTTGATCCCTCTTTGGAGAACCGGTCTCTCTGTGTGGACTGTGAAGACTGTGATCACAATAATAAGGATAATGAGTGTGTAAAGCTGGGTGGGATGGATCTGTGACTACATGACTTTTCTCAAATCTCTCAGAAAGCCTGTGGCTGAACCTGGATTTGGTTTAGATAATGCAACTATAATTAAGTCATACTTTTACAGAGTATGGAAGCATTGTTGACAGCTGAGCATCACTGGAAACTGCACTTGTTTTTTGTGCCAGTAGGTAAGCATTGCTGTCTCCCTCTATACAGAAGGAAATCTAGAGCTACAAGTATAAGGAGTTAAACCAAAGCTCTATGAAGTAACCACAGAAAGAATTTTCTCTGTTTTGTGCTAGTTTTGTATCATGCAATCAGTGAAGAAAAAGAAAAAAAAAGAAAAAAAAAAAGAGAGGAAAAGCTAAAAAGTTAGACCCTTTTGTTTTCGGAAATGTTTGGGTTTTAAGCTGAAAATGTTAGACAAAGTTATAGTGAGACCATCTGCTCAGTGGGTTGGGAGAAGGTTGGAGCAGGGAGGTAGACTATTCAGTTAACTTTGTCACAAACAGCAAGCAACTAGGATAAGTGACAACAAAAAAGTGGGGCATAATAGTATCGAGGTGTGTGTTGTTGCTGGTGGGAAATAAAGCAATAAAAGGGGACTGATATAAAATCTCAAAGCCAGGAATAGACAATTCTAGAAAGGATGGTGCACTAAACTTTTGCAATGGTATTAATTGAAAGCCCTGTTGGCATCTGTCATTTTCTAACAACAGGTTTCCTTTGTCAATTATTATAGTTAAAGGTCTTTAATGACAAGACTTAATCAGACTGACAACAGCAACATTGTGAAGAGCTTCCTACTTATAAATTATATAATTATATAACAGGATGACAATTTCATCATCCTTATGAATAAATGACACTAATAGGTATTTCACAGGACTGCTCTAAACAAGGAATACATGACATGGTGCTTCAAAAATTCAGCAGTGGTAGAGATCCCTTTTAAATAAAAAGGAATTAGCATTGCATTAAAATGAATAAACATTATCAATTATGCTCTTATTTCAATGCACGTTAGAGAAAAAGATAATATCTAGACAGTGCAGTTGCTATATTGGCAAATATAGAAATCATTACGCACTCAAAAATAGTTCACAAATGGTATTAAACATTAGAAAAGAACTGATTTTAAAAGTCTGAATGGAAAGATTTGTCCTTGGAAAATGTTGATTGGATTAAAACACTGTTTTGCAAGAGCATATCTATTTCACCAAATATGTTTATAATTAATTACTCAACTACTTTGCTTAATAAAACAAACTTTCTTTTGAAAGTCTTTTTTTTAATATCAAACTGTCAAATGGAAGTATTTTAACAACTTTATACAAAAAATTTTGATGGGTTTAAAACAAAAATTTTTCAGAATATAGCTTGCTGAGTAAAATCCTGATTATTCTTTATTTATTTGTTTTCTTCTTTACTGAAATTAACAGAACATTAACAGAAAGCAAATCTCCAGGAACATATAAATGAGCTCTTAACTGCCTGTACTACCCTCCATTGTAAAGGTTTATCCAAAAAGAGAGTGGATGCTTTATAAAAAAATAACTAAATACTGTTAATTTTTTTTTAAATAGTAATAGCCTGAAATATTTATCTACTAAACATGCAAATAACAAATATGGTAGCAGAAATATCAGGGTTAGTTCATTAATTATTCCAATAATTCAATTTATTTTTAAGCAATAGTATTCCTAACAAAACTGTCTTTTCTGTGCTGTTGAATTCAAAAAAGGAAATGCATATCTTTTGTGAGTCTACAACACTGTGAATGGATGGCAGGTTTAAAATATGTCTACATCTTCAAAATATCTTATTTCTCAGAAAGTTAAATTTTAAGCAGCTGTACATCACATAAGGATGTTATGGGGGTTGTTTGCTTGTTTGTTTTTCAGAAATGGAATACTAAAATCAAGAACTGAAACAATTTTACCCAAGCACAGGAATTTTTGGATGTATGCAATATCATACAATTTCAAAAAGTTTGGGGAAATCATGCCTTTTCCTCAGAAGCCCTTCCATTAATATTACTGTCTACATTTTTCCAAAAAGGCCTGTTTTCAGAAGAATTTCAATAAACAGATTAATTAGTGTTTTAGCTCTAATTTCTTCTCATTTAGAAAATATGGCCTGCAGATTCACCATAAAGACTGATTTCCTGGAAAAATATTGATTTTGAATGCATGAAGAATCTACCTCTAACATAGTTAATTCTTAAAAAAATTGTGGAACTTCAAAAATTGTAGTTCAGGCTAATGCTACATTCTGTTCTGCAAAGGGGAACATTAATCTTTTTAGGAATAGTTTACCATAAAGAATGGAATAATATGACAATAACACATTTCATCTTAACTATAAGCTTTTTTTTTTTGCATATTCTCTTCATCTATCCTGCAATCTCATTACAAAGTGCATTCACAATATCTGCTCTATTGCTTATTTGTAAAAAAGTTTAAAACAACAAGTTTTAACAACAAGTTAACTTTAAACTTATTTTTTGGCTACTAGATGATGAAAATACAGACTGTAGGGGAATTGGAATGAATTAATGAAAGAAAAGGCTGCAAAGGTAAAACCTGATGGGTGTATGCCAACAAATTTTGCTCTAGGAGCAACTATATTCTGATCTGCCATTGTCTTGCTACTGTATTGGTTAACCACAATAAATATAAGCAATGTCATCAAACGGAAGACACAATGCAAGTTGTACCTAACTCCGCTCGAAGAACTACATCAGACCTCACACAAAGTTAACATCACAGTTCACAATATGTTAAATCATTTCTTATTGAAAATATTTTGAGATGCATGAAATTTAGCAAGGTTGAATCTCACCCAATAAGTTATAAAGATAGCAACCCAAGTTTACTAATGATTGAACATTGAAAGGTATTCATTAAACATTCAGTTACATATCAGTTTTATCTTGGAAAGTTTAATCTATAATATACTGTTAGAAAAATATCAATCCAGGTAATGTCTTTGTTTCTGTGTAGTCTATAATCCAGTGTTGCCTTCTTACTCCCCCTAAGATTATGAACAACTCCCCCCTCCCTTACTCCTTTCCAATTCTGTTGTGGTTTTCTTACCCAAGGGGTTCAGTATTTCAAAAGAATTACCAAATACAGTAGAATCGTGACTATATCTCCCTGCTTTGTACTGAAGTTTTAATGTGAAGATGATAAAATTAGAATTTTCAAAATAATGCATCAGAATGAAGTACTCCATCTGTAAAATCAAATTTTTTCTTCAATAGTACACAAAACCACTATTTCTGTTGACATCCTACTTCATTGCAAAAGCTTCTCAGTCTCAAAATGAACTATGTTTTATTTGCCTCCTCTTGTGATAAAATAGAGGTAATTCACTTAGAATGTGAAGTGGACATTCCACAGTGGAATTTCCAAGTGGCTGAGTTCCAGACCATTTATGGAATGGAACATGATGAAACAACTCCAGAAGCAAAGCTATTCACAGGGTTAAGTCATTAGAGGGGGAATATGGTCTGAACTAAAACTGGTTATATGTTGGTGCAACAAAAAAATACAAAGGAGGCACAAGGTCAAGATTGACTAAATCAAATTCTTAGAAAAACAAATTATAAGAAAATGTGCAGGCTTTGGAAGATTATTTTGCTGGAGATGGGGGGGAATATTAGTTGCATCAGAAGTCTCTCATGCCCATCTGCTTTGCCAAAACGACTGCAGCGTATTTTAAATTTTAATGTTCATGGTTAGAGACAAGGTATATGAAATAATGGCTCATACAGAAAATACCAAGGGAAATTTTTCAATAGGAGTGTTAGCTGATACCACTATAATAAATCAACAGAACAGTTTACTCAACACTTCATTTGTTGAGGAGAATCAAGCACACAGTTTTCCTCTTCCTGTCAGGGAGAATAAATATGCCATTTACTTCCTGAGCATTTCAAGAAGTGCCAGACACCTGTACTGTTTAGATCCAACATTAATCATTTCACCACCTGTGTGTCTTCTCATTTACAGCATCTTCCTCCTTTCAGTTCCAATCACTATTTGCATTTCCTACAACAATAGGGAGAAAGCAGTTGGCCTGACAGTATTCTGTTTCTCATATAATTAGAAAAATATCTGGGTTTTTTAATTATTTATAATTTATACCTTAGTCCATTCTTCTCACCTGTCTAGCAATCTGTTGCTTACACCAGATATTTTTTTTTTCTTATGGATTAATAATAAAAAGATCTTTAGGAATGTTGCTAAAGGAATTTTTATGAACATAGATTATCAGTTGTGTGTTCCTTTTTTCCTTAAGGCTACTCTCTGCTTCATCTTTATAAAATGATGTATAATAAAGAGAACAGAAAAAAAATTGAGCTTCATCCTTTTGCATACTAAGTAATTGTAACCTCTCTGCCAAGACTTGATTGGCAGCAATGAGGACAATGTTCATGTAATTTGGATGGCTGATAAAGCATTGGTTCAAGCCTCCACCCAGACACATCAGAGGATTAAGTTATACTTTATGATGCTTAGTTTTCTCCTACTGCAAACAGAAGTCAGTTATATAAGCAAACAATATTTAATGGAGGAGAGAAAGAAAAAAGATTAAAAGGTAGATAGACAAGGTAATAGAACGTATTTAATTCCTAAAATATAACTATCATTAACAGTATTCTCCTTTGGTGAGGCAATTCCAAGGCCAGCTGGTTGCTTGCTTTCTCCTGCACTGACACTTGACTTACATATTGTGGTTGTCAAGTTTTGCTACAGTAGCCATGGATTTTATGTTGTGTGCTGCTCTCCCTTTGCTACCCATTCCCACGCTACAGCTCCGCTAGCAGCCTCTGTTACCTCCAGCTCACAGGCAGAGCACATGTAGCACAGAGCATTGGCAGTCCTGCATAACAGAAGTTCTTAAATACTTTCTCACACTTCACAGTAAATTCATAATTTTCTGGCAAAATCTCCTGAGTTTCTTCAGATTAAAACTTTTACACGCTAGCTCTAGAAGCTAGTGTCTAGGAATGGAGAGACTGCTCACCCAAGGCACAGACAGGAACAGTTAGTTGGAACAGACTGCTATGCACTCTGATCTTCATAAAATATACATATTTTTATGAGAGAAATGCTTCTCAAACATAATAAAATGTGAACATATCAATTGCCACATTTCAATTATCTTGCCTTTCTCTGCCAGATGTCAAAAGTGAGATCATCTTTTTTTCAGGTTTCCTACTTTTCTTGGGAAGGAAATACCATGTGATTTCCTCTTCTTTTAGGCCTCTGCTACTAGACTTACATAAGGCTGCAACTGAATCCCAATATCATATCCAAACATAACTCTGAGACTGCAATCCTGAGCACTATACTCCATGAAAAGATGTAGCAATGTGTAGGTTTTGCCAAGATCACAGGTCAGTAGGAGGCATTTATTATATTCCTTACAAAATGAGATGACTGCTAAAAGTAACACAGTATTTGAAATGGTGAGAGGAACAGCTGGAGTGCTTTTGTTCATCTGAACATTACTGATGCATCTATGATATCATTTGGGCTTACTTTAACTACAGGCTTTCTCAAAGAACATGCATAGCCTTGGTACTTACACAGTAGTATTTAGCTTGCTAATTCCTGTAACCTATTGTTTAACTACATAACACATGAATTTAGGAAGAGGTCTGAAGTTAGAAATCATTCAAAACTAGCTGAGCAATTAACTAGATTTTTTTTTATGTGTGGGGCAACAGAATATGAAACTTTGTTAGTGCCTTGCTTTCACAGAGGGATGAAGCATTTAATTCACTGTGTTGTATTAATGAAGACTCTGTACACCAGAGGACTGTGTAAAAGTAAAGGGAAGCTTTTAAAATGTCACAATTACTGTCGTGGTTTAGCCCCAGTCGGCAACCGAGCACCACACAGCTCTTCGCTCACCCTCCCCCTCCCTGGTGGGATGGGGGAGAGAATCGGAAGGGCAAAAGACAACTCGCGGGTTGAGATAAGTACATGTCCTGGTTTCAGCTGGGTTAGAGTTACTTTTCTTCCTAGTAGCTGGCATAGTGCTGTGTTTTGGATTTAGTATGAGAAGAATGCTGATAACACACTGAGGTTTTAGTTGTTGCTAAGTAGTGCTTACCCTAGTCAAGGATTTTCTTTTTCAGCTTCCCATGCTCTGCCAGGTGCACAGGGAACTGGGAGGGGGCACAGCCGAGATAGTTGATCCAAACTGACCAAGGGGCTATTCCATACCATATGACGTCATGCTCAGTATATAAACTGCGGGGAGTTGGCCGGGGGGAGCGATCGCTGCTCGGGGACTGGCTGGGTGTCGGTCGGCGGGTAGTGAGCAGTTGCATNGGAGGGGGAGGGTGAGCAAGCGGCTGCGTGGTGCTTAGTTGCCGACTGGGGCTAAACCACGACAGAACAGTTTAATAATTGAAATAAAATAATAATATTAATAAAGATAGTAATAAAATTGCAATGCAAGGGAGAACGAGAGAGAGAGAAACAAAACCCAGGGAAAAAACAAGTGATGCAACCGCTCACCACCTGCCGACCAACACCCAGCCAGTCCCCGAGCAGCTATCGCCCCGCCTGGCCAACTCCTCCCAGTTTATATGCTGAGCATGATGTCATATGGTATGGAATAGCCCTTTGGTCAGTTTGGATCAACTATCTCGGCTGTGCCCCCTCCCAGTTTCTCGCGCACCTGGCAGAGCACGGGAAGCTGGAAAAGAAAGTCCTTGACTAGGGTAAGCACTACTTAGCAACAACTAAAACATCAGTGTGTTATCAGCATCCTTCTCATACTAAATCCAAAACACAGCACTATGCCAGCTACTAGGAAGAAAATTAACTCTAACCCAGCCAAAACCAGGACAATTACATATGATATAGGCTGCTGAGAAAGCTGTAAAAGAGAGGCAACAGGATAGCAGAATTGACAGTACTTTTGAATATCTCAGGCAGAGCCAGAAGCAACCAAGAATATTGATTCAAAATCAGAACATCCATTGATTCTATCTCCAGTTTCTAGATCTAGATTGTTCTTAATAAGTACAAAGAGTGTAACTCTGAAAGTCAATGTACCAAAAATTAGGTCTTCTTTGGAAAAAATAATGAGAGAAAGACTTATTCTCCTTCTCATACATTTGGGGATTCTCAGGAAAGGAAAAATGGAAGATGGAGGACTGAAAATTCCAGTAGGAGTGGAAAGAGGATAGCTTAGCTTCTTTGGGGCTCTCTTCTTCACTTGTGCACTATTAGGCTTACTGTGTTGTCTTGACCTTAGTTGATGAACGGGAACAATGGGAAACTGCTCAACTAATCATAAGAATCAGACTAAGAAACGTTGAGTTCCACTGTTGTCTTCTCTTATATGTCTGTGTTACCCCCATCTCTTCTAGCTCCTTTTCACCAGCTTGTGAGACTCTACTGAAAAATGAGATGAAGTAACCCAACCAGTTTTTACTCAGACCCAGGAAGATCAGCCATATCATATCACAAACTGGGCAAATGAGCCGGAGACGAGCTGATGTACTCCCTGCCAGACCAAGGACTGTCAGCAGCAATTCTGTTATATCAGCAATGGTTTCCTCACTCATATCATGCTACTCTTCTTTTAAGTTTTGTCTGTGTCTATGTATGTTGCATTAAAAACTGGGGGGGGGAAAGGTGGCTATAGAGCTAATTATTTTCTCCTTACTATGCAGAGAATACATGCTTTTAATTGTGATTTTTTTAAAATTTAGTATTAATTAATTTGTATAATATAGTGGATAATTGCCCAAATGTTAATGATTTAACAGGTATCATATTGTTCTGCGAGATGTATTCAAAAGCACAAACCTTGAATATTTGTTTAAAGTTGAGCCACATCTCTTTGACCCTTTGTCTTTTTGAACACATTTTCTCTCTTTAAATAAACACAACCCCGTTTAATCTCATAAGTATGTTGATCACTTAGTGAATGTCTGACCCAGGCTTCACCTAATTCATCACTTTCAAGGCAAAAGAGATTGCTGTCAACATCTAGTCTGACTACCTCCACTTAATTGCTTTGTTTCACATTCTAGCAGTAGCTTATTCCCCTGCTTTTGATTCATCTTCATCCCTCCTGAGAATCACCTGATCTTTTTTCTTCCTTAATGAGCCTTCAAGGATTTCAGTAACCTCAGGCCTCCACACATTACTTAGAAGACCTGTTCATCTTGCTATAACACAAACCAAGTCTCACTGCTACCATTGGTCCATTCCACTTGCACGTTACGAAACCTTTAATACTTGTACATGATTCTGCATATGTATCTACTGATATTTCTTTTTTGTTTGTTTATTTTTGAAGCAAAACAGATCACTCATTCATAATATCCTTTGCCATTACTGTTAACATCACCCAGTCTTTGCTCCGTGTCCAGTCTGTTGGGAAAGTTGTGGCTGGCAATCCATTTGCAACCTTAACCTGTAAAATGTTAGTTAAGCTCTAGAAATTCAGCTAGATCCCCTTTCAGATACCTAGAAAGAAGGTACCTCCCAACAATACCACTTCCTTTAGATTACTGGAGTGAATCACCTTCTGCATGTGCTTACATTTTCCTCTGTTAACCATACCTGTAGCCTCAACGACTGGCGTAGACTGGAATAGTCACCCTCTGAATGGCAAACCTGCATGAGACAAATCACAGATTTTCATTTTGTAAATTGTCATAAGAAACCATTTCCTCTGAATTCACTTATCTTCAACAGAGCCAAAATCTGCAGTCTTACAGAGCTTCTACTATCTAAGACGTTGTTGTTGTTTTTGTTAGAATCTTAAGGAAAGACTATTCATAACAAATTTATTTTTCACATTTTTCAAGGAAACAAATCTAACAGCAAATATAAAGAATAATAGCCATATTGTCTTACCACATAGCTTTAATGAAAAAGATATTGTATTTGCAATTGCAGTAATCTCATGTTAAAATACTCTGGCTCTCAACTTCATTGTTTCCTCATCAGATTTAAAAAAAAAAAAAGTGCTGTTGGTTAAAAATATTTTTATTGCAATAAAAATGAACTTTTTCAGGAACAATTTAGTAGGCTATCTTTATCATGTTACTTGTTTTGTACAGATGGCAATGAAATGTAATTTTCCTTTACTAAAAGTGATTTTGAAGGATTCTTATTTCAAATTAAAACAACATTTCAATCTTATTTTATGTTCTAATTCTTCAACTTTAATGACTCTATATACTGAGCTATATATTTAATTATTATATATTAGGGTTTAAGTATTTATTGACATTAAATTATTCAGTATGTTGTCTTAAAATTGTAAGAAAATTTTCAATGTTATTGCAAAAATGGTACCATAGAAATACTGACATCCTTTGTATTTAAAGAAGAAATGAAGGATACTATACAATGTTCATGAAAACTGGTTATGAGAAAAGACACATACTCCATGGATTAAAAAAATGCCATTTCCATTAAAGTGATCTGTTCTCTCAAAGGCTCAGATTTTGATGATTTTCTGATTTTTCTTTACAGTTTATCATTATAATATTTGATTGGATTTTTTAAATCTATCATTCCTTGATTCATATGATAATTTGATTATTAAAATTCAGTAGAATTAAAAAAAAGAAAAAACCAAAAACAAAACCCCAGCTTTCAAAGTATACATTCCATTACACAGAAGGAAATGACAAAATTCCCCTGAAAAGTAGCCTTTTTAGGTTTAGTTTTCACTCTGCTAGCAGTGCTTCTGCTGACTGTCATGAAGTTTCATATAATAATAACCACTATAAGCACCTGCAAGAACCTACAGCCATTTTCAACAGTAACAAAGGTCTCAGGTCTTTCTGCGTACCATTAAGCTGTCACTCATGATTAGTTTTTAGAGGAGCTTTATTTACCTAACAGCCATTCCTGATAGAACTAAGGCTTTAACAAGTCACATTTCTATGGTTGCAACTGAACCAAGGTAGAAGGTGGCTCTTGCTGCCCCATGACACCTGCTTTTCACCCATTTTGCAAAAGGTTATCCTCACATACACTATTTAAAATCTTCTACTGTATACCTATTTTATTCCTGGTTCTGTCAAAAACTCTGCTATTGAAAGTATTCTGTTTAACCCAAATCATCTTGGAAATGCAAAATTTGAGGTATACTGTTAGCATAGCAGATCTCAGAAGACAGTGATTAATAACTGTGTGCAAGCAGAGGTCTATACTATTTTATTCTGGCACAGCAGAAGCCAGAGCAATATAACTGATTGCAGTCTAAATTTAAGTCAAGAAAGAAATCCTGATTGCTTGTTTGCTTTTTGATTTTTTGGTTTTTTTCCACAATTGAGAAACACAAAAGGGAGGCTAAGCAACAGGAGTTTGAACACGTCGAAGCTTGTTTTATAGAACATCTGCATTATCCATATAAAACCACTGAAACAACACCACTGAAGCTATGGGAGGGTCTTGTACAGCTCAAAGCCCAAATTTGAACCCAAATACAAGAAATCATGACAGATATGCTACTGAAAAAAAAGTGTGAACACATTCCTGATAAAGAAAGTAGAAGTTCAGTAAAAGTCTTATTCTTAGCAAGTTAAACAGAGGAAAAATTACTGAAACTTTTTTAATCACTTTATTCCATTTACAATCTTGTTCGTATGGAGAATTGCCTGGGAAAAGCTCTGCCCTTCTCTTGTTGAGCTGGTTGCTGCACAAACAAGACAGGAGCAGGTAGGAAAGCCACTGCAATGAAATCCTCCAAACTCTTTAATCCAACTTGCTGCTGTCCTGAACTGATCACTTACATCACTTCCCGAATGGTTAATTCCTGTCTAATCAGACAATCAAACCGGAAATTCACTTTCTTTTGCTAATATCTAACCAAGATGCTTTTCAGTCCTGATTACAAGATTTTTTCTACTGCAGAAATCGCTAAGGACTGATGAGTTTTAAAGATGAAAGGAAGAAGGGTTTAGAGATCTTATAATAAAAATACATACAGAAACAATTAAAATCTAGTGACATTATAATGCAAATGCCTAAAGAGATTTTTCTTTTATTTCCCCACTCTTTAACAGCTAAATCTTGTAAGAAGGAGGTTGGGGGGGGGGGGG
>VYZW01060859.1:0-32648 GCA_013401315.1 Balaeniceps rex
TGGGAGCAGGGCCTGGGGTGGGGGTACGAGGTGTTGCCCAGCCTCGGGCTCCCCCTCCACTGTTTCAGCCCCCCAGCTGACCCATTCCCACCCCCCAGAGTGCGTGGGGCCCCCGGGACATTTGAGCCCAGGGCCGTGTCATCCAGCCAGCACCGTGCCCCCACCCCCGCTCCCTCATGGGCCCATGGCGCTGGGTGCCCCGCCCAAGGAGGGCACTGTGGCTGTTGTGGTGCGCGTCCGGCCCCCCGCCCCCTGCGAGCGAGAGCGGGCTGCGCACACCGTCCTGCATGTTGTCGACCAGCACATCCTCATCTTCGACCCTGAGGAGCCCAGCGGCCCCCCGGGCAGTGTGCTGCCCACCTGCAGGCCCAAGAAACAGGGCAAGGATCTGAAGTTCATCTTTGACCGGGTTTTCGGGGAAGGGGCCACGCAGGAGGAGGTGTTCCAGCACACCACCTATGACATGTTGGACAGCATCCTCAATGGCTACAACTGCTCTGGTAAGGCCTGGCAAGCGCCTTCAATCCCTGTAGGAGCTTCTGCCCCAGCTGCTCCTGGGCTGGGTGGGCTCAGCGGAGCCGTGGATTTATTTTGGGAGCCCCCAAGCAGTTGGGGAGAGGGGGGAACACAACAGCAACACAAGAACAAATAGCCTTAAACTTGGTGGCACCAAGCTGGGGCAATTGCAAGTGTGGTCTGGATGGGGATGTTCCTCACATGGAAATGTTGTCTAATCTCAGCAGGTAAATGAGGGGAAGCGAAACGTGAAGTGCTTTTATAGAATCACAGGATGGTTTGGGTTGGAAGGGACCTTGGAAGATCATCCAGCCCAACCCCCTGCCATGGCAGGGACATCTCTCACTAGATCAGGTTGCTCAGAGCCCCGTCCAACCTGGCCTTGAACACTTCCAGGGATGGGGATCCACAGCTTCTCGGGGCAGCCTGTTCCAGTGTCTCACCACCCTCATCGTAAAATATTTCTTCCTAATGTCCAATCTAAACCTGTCCTCTGTCAGTTAAAAACCGTTACCCCACAGGGAGAACCTCATCAGTTTTTCAGTACTTAAAGGGCAGCTGCAGAGAGGATGGAGGCTCTCTTGTCACAAGGAGAAGACAAGGGGCAACAGGTACATGTTGCACCAGGAGAGGTTTCATCTCAACATAAGACACTTTTTATGATGAAAGCATTCACTGGAACAACCTCCCTGAGATGTAGCGGAGTCCCCACAGCTGGAGGTGTTTGAGATGCCACTGGACAGGGTGCGAGATAATCTCCTCCGGGCTCCCTTTCCCATGAAAACTTGGACCAGATGATCTCTCCAGGTCCCTCCCAGCCTGGGCTGTTCTGTGGTTCTGCAATAACAGGGGCCACAACGGTGCTCGGTGCTTTAGGAGACGTGATGTAGAGGATGGAGGTGGGTGTTGGGGTAGAAAATGAGGCTGGGCAGGTGCTTTCCAGGCATTTTGAGGGACAAGGATCACTTGTTCTCTGCTCTCTTGGGGCAGGAAGGATGGGAAGAAATCAGGTGGATCCATGGCACAAGAGCACCTTGGTTTCAGCATCCCTTCCTAGCCAAAATCGCCATGATGGGCAGAGCTTTGGGAGGATGCTGAGTTTTGGAGCGGGATTTGGGGTGAAGCAGACACATCTTGGGGTGCTTTGAGGGCTGCCATGCTCCTCGTGAACATCTCCCAGGCTGGCAGCGCTGTAAAGCTGGGTCTGGAAAGCTCCTCATCGGGTCTGAAAACTCCTCACCTGATGCTGCAGACCCTCATGCTGTTCGCAGGCTGTCAGCAGACGAGCAGCTTAACGAGCACATCACTTCTGCAAGGCAGGCACTGAGCGGGAGACGACCGCTCTCCTGTCTAATCATGCGCTGGGCCGGGCAGTGGGACCGGAGGATGCTATTCCTGGCTCTCCAGCATGCTCTGCAAGCCGCTGAAGGCTGCCTCTGTCACCGTGCCCACCTGGCAGGCACGTCTCGTGTCTCTATCTGCATAAAATAACTCCAGGATCCTCAAACGAGAGAGTCACGAAGCACTGAGTGCTGCTAATGGGGAGAAGGGCTGAGGCTCTCTAGATTAGTGAGTCCTGCTCTGATGGTGATGCTTCAAAGAGTGTGTTGAAAGATGGGGCGGTGGAATGAGATGAATTACAAGGTCTGGAAGAAGAAACACCTTCTGGTAAGAGACGGCGGAACGGGGCTGCTGGCCTTGTTAAAGGGAAGGTTCAGGGGTGACTTGAGCATGGCCTCCAAGTGGGTGATGGTCTGGGGACTCGTTCTGTCTCTGCTAAATTAGAGAGGCTGAAACGAGGAAAAAAAATTGCACTAAAGGATAGTGCAGACAGCATGGAGGGTAATTAGCTTTGCATCTCCACGAAGCCTGCGAGTGACCCCCGCTGCAGGGGTTGCTGCGGGAAGCTCGCCAGTGAGGAGCAGACGTTATGCCGCTCCCGTTAATTAACGATCGTTTCAACCATCCACCCTTTGTCCTCCCAGTGTTTGCCTACGGCGCGACAGGAGCAGGAAAAACCTACACCATGCTGGGCTCGGAGAAAAGCCCTGGCATCATGTACCTCACCATGGTGGAGCTGTACAAGAGGATTGAGGCCAGAAAGGAGGAGAAGAGCTGCGAGGTCCTAGTCTCCTACCAGGAGGTACGCTGTGGCTGAGCCGTGTCCCCTCCAGGTCACCGTCGCTAAGATTTGGGGTTGATCCAGACCCCGTAGTGCCACGTTTGGGGTACTTGCTGTGCTGCCAGCTGTGGCTGGTGTCCCCAGGGCTGCCCTAGAGCCTGACTGGAAGCAGGCTCACCCACCCAGTTTGGTGAACTGGTGCTGCTGGTTTCTCCCATCTTGGAGTCGGGCAATTTTCTCTTCCTTGCCGTGGTCCACGTAGCAATGAGGGCTTCCTGGCTGAAAGGGCTTTAGAGAAACGGTGGCGCAGTGACTTGCCAGTAAAGCTCTCCCAAGCTGTCCTCTGCATTTAGAGCACCGTCAGCTGCTCTCGGTGTAACAAGGTCCTGGAGGGGGACAACAGGTTATGTGTGACCCTGGGGTACAAAGCTCTTCTCCCTGCTTGCTGCCGGGGAACCAAACCTCAGCCTTACATCAAGTTCCCTGCTCCAGGTGTACAATGAACAGATTCATGACCTGCTGGAGCCCAAGGGTCCTCTGGCCATCCGGGAGGATCCTGAGAAAGGAGTCGTGGTTCACGGTCTCTCTTTCCACCAGGTGGGTATAAAAATGGGCACAAGGTCTGGGCAACGCTGCACCTACACCAGTTCTGAAAGCAGATGCGTGTCCTGGGGACGCGGGTGCATGTGAAGACACGGGGGTGCTGCCTGCGAGGCTCCTGGCTGGCAGCAAACGTGACCCTGAGCTGAAATAAGCCCCACAGAGCCGTGGGATCTCTCAGCCTGAGTCACCGTGCCTGCTTGGTGTCCGGTTGTCTCGGTGCCTGCATACGGGGTGCGCTGATACCTCCCCTCTGCCCATTCTCTCCCAGCCCGCCTCGGCAGAGCAGCTCCTGGAGATGTTGGCCAATGGCAACAAAAACCGGACGCAGCATCCCACTGATGCCAACGCCACCTCCTCCCGCTCGCACGCCATCTTCCAGGTGAGGGCAATATCACTTGGGATTTGTGCCAAATGGTGTTACGTCTCCCAAGTGCTGAAACTTCACTTTGTGCTTTTGACTCGTCGACTTAGCGTGTGGGAGCCGTACCTAAAACCTGACCCAGGGCAAAGGGGGCCGATTATCACTGGCTTCTGCTTGTGCCTTCCCACAGGTGCCACGGGCAAGCTGTCTCCTCCGTCGTGTCCCCCTCAGCAGTGAGCCAAGAATTACGTTCCCCTGGGGGTCTGTAATTTTGGCCCCCCTGGTTTCTCAGTGCTCTCCTAGGCAAACCTGCCAGTTGATTTCAATTCCAGCCAGGCCCTTCCCTGAATTAGCAGGGCCGTCACGGCTGCGCAGGGAGACGGAGGGCTCTGACTTTAATTTCACTCTGAACCTGGTGCCTTGCCTGTTACTCCTTACAGGGAGGAAGTCCAGGTGTCTGGATGCTTTCCCAGCCAGCTTCCCAGCTGGGCTTGTCGGTGGGTGCTGGATTCCTGCCTGCCATGAATCCATTAGCTGTGCTGGAAATCTTCCCTTCCCGCTGCTGGCTCTGTCTCCCAGCAGGCAAATCGCAGTCTGGTGAGGATGCAGGACCGGTTACCGGCCTCCAGCACCTCCGTGGCACCTCCAGTCCATGCAGGAGTTGCTCCTGGGAGGCTGAGGGTGTTATAGGGCAGTGGGGGAAGCGTTTGCTTCTCCTGGGGAGATCTTTAGGGATGCAGAAGGGGAAGTTATGGAGCGACGCTGCCAGGTGAGTCTCGGTGCCTGTGTCCCTTCTTGCCTGCACCAGCCTGGAACTGGGCTTAGCACCAAAAACCCTGGCTGGATGACTCCCTGGGGGCACTGCGAGATTGTGTCTGGGGGCTTGCAGCCCCCGTTGGCGCCTGAGTTTGCTGGCAAAATCCACAGTCGGAGTCAAGTGCATGAGCACTTCCCAGGTCACGCTGGGTCTCTGGGTTAGCGCGTTGTGCTTCGGGGACCCGACCAGCTGTACCCTGCGAGCTCACCATGCTGATTATTTTCCGTAGCTCTGTCAGTTCTTGCGAGATCCCTTCCATGGATTTGCTACTAGTGTCCTCGCCGAGTTTTTGGCTTGTCTTCTCGGTGTGCCGGGCTCCTCTTTTCCCCCTGTTCTGTGTCATGGCCTGTGTGATCCTCTTCACCATCCTTTTATAGACATTGAAACTGGTGATGCTGTCTCCAACCAGCAACCTTGTGTGCCTCGTTGAGCTGCAACCTCACCGATCTCTATCCCTGCAGATCTTCGTGAAGCAGCAGGACCGCGTTGGCGGCCTCACTCGGCATTTGCAAGTGTCCAAGATGAGCTTGATCGACCTGGCAGGCTCGGAGCGAGCTTCAGTTGCCAACACCAGGGGAGAGCGGCTCCGGGAGGGTGCCAACATCAACCGCTCGCTGCTGGCCCTCATCAATGTCATCAATGCATTGGCTGATGCAAAGGTAATGCTGCTTGCGTGGCCCCGCTGGGCTCTGGCTCTCCGGGGCGGGTGAATGTGAGGGGTGTCCCCAGGTGATGGTCTAGCCAGGGCGGTGAGGACGGCAGCCTGGGCTGGGCTCTGAGAGGTGCCATGGGATGAGCGTGGCCGTCCCCAGGATTCGGAGCTGAGCGCCCAAGGGCCAAAAGCTGAGCAGACCCTTGATCTCTTGCTACAGAGCAAGAAAACCCACATCCCATACCGGGACAGCAAGCTCACGCGCTTGCTGAAGGACTCCATTGGTGGCAACTGCCACACCGTCATGATTGCTGCTGTGAGTCCCTCCGCGCTGGCCTATGAGGACACCTACAACACGCTCAAGTACGCCAACCGGGCCAAGGAGATCAAGCTGTCGGTGAGGACCTCACGTTGTGATGGTGATCTGCCGTGTGTTTGGGAGCTGCTGGGCGCAGGTGGGAAGGACCCTGGCGCATGGTGGGGTAGATTAGTGGGTGCCTCCCTTCTCCAGCTTGAGCTTTCCAGCTCTGGGCAGAAAGCAGCTGATGAAGCTGCAGTCACTGTGTGCCTGGTCTTCTGCTAAAGGTCCTCAGCCCAGAGCCCAAAAAGGCTTTTGACTGGGACAGCGAGTCCCTGAGCACAGATCGTGTCCACTGCAGCCCCGCTGGGGCTCCCTGGGGACCCTGGAGCCTGGAGGAGGCTGAGTAGCTGCACTGCTCCAGCATCGGGAGAGGGGTACGTGCTGCCCCAGTGCTTCTTTAACCTCTCCCTCGTCCCTGTCTCTGCAGCCGAAGAGCAACGTGCTCAGCTTTGACTCCCACATCAGTCAATACACCGTGATCTGTGAGCAGCTGACAGCGGAGGTGAGATGCTGGCAGGGAGGGCAGGGCTCCGTCTTTAGCTGTGGTTTGCTTGGGCTGCGGACCTCTGAGCTCCCAGGGGTTGTGAAACCATCTGAGCAACAGATGATCCTTCCTCGCAGCTGGCAGATCTGCGGGCGAAGCTTCGTGCCTATGAGGAGGCTGCCCAGGAGGCAGAGAACCGGGTGCCGGCGTCGCTGGCTCCCCTCAGCTTGAGCGCGGTGGGGCTGCCCAGGTGAGGCTGGTGGGGAGGAGGGACAGAGCTTGGGGTGACCTCCTGGTGTCAAGGAGCCGGCAGGGTGTTAGTGCCAGTTGGAGCCTAGGTGTCCATCAGAAAGCAGGTGGGCTCTGCTGGCGTGCACCATCGTCTCGACTGTATTTGGGTGTAGTTATGAACCTGACAGACCACAGCACGCAAGCGCCAAGGGAAGCTGGGTTGCAAAGGCCAAATCTTCTGTTTGATCCATCTCAAAACTTTTTATGCAAAATAATGGCTTCACCAGAGGATCTCTGGCTCAGTGGCTTCATCTCTGGCTTCTGTAGGTTGGAGGAAGCTGTCCCAAAGACATGCTTGGCCCTGGATGATCAGAGGGAGAATGATGGAGAGCAGCAGGAGCTGGAAGCTGCACTGCCTGTTGAGCTGCAGCTGGAATCAGAGGAGGAGGCGAGAGAAAGGGTGGGCAGCGCGGGAGGGCTTGGCATGACGAGCAGGGCCCAGACGATGCCGGGGGGCTCAAATACCCTCGTGGGGTACACTGGGCATGCGGGGAGAGGGCAGGAGCTCAGCTGGTCCGTGGGGTCCTGGCTCAGCACGTGCTGGGCTGTGGGTTGTTAGCGAAACCCCTTAACTTCCCAGCTAACTCCCAGGGAGTTTGGGGACCAAACTCAGCTTAAATATCGGCTAATCCTGGGCTTTTGGGTGATTGTTCCAGGCTCCAGAGGAAATGCCTTCCAGCAGCCTCAGAGCAACCCCCCAGACGGATGTGCAGCTGGAACCAAAGAAACCAAGCCACCATCTACAGGGGTCGTCCAGCAGCCGGCGAGAGACGTGAGCGTCCTTGTGCTGTCCCCATGTGCCGTCCCCATGTGCCACTTCCTCTTGTTTGCCTCTGGAGGATGGGTTGTCCACCCTCCTGTGTTGCATGTAACCATCCTAGGGATGGTCTAGATGGGTGCGGGACCAGGTCTTTGTTTGCAGATGACTGCCTGCCCTGTAAAATAAGGGATTTGGCTCCTGGGGGCCTAATCCCATGGTATAATCTCTCCTGGAAATGCCAGCAACGAAGGTTTCCAGGCACAGCAACTGTGTGAGCCTTAAGTGCGCGTTGTTAGTGCTGAAATTACCTCTGCGAAGTCTTTCCTCCTGCCTCGGCTCCCCCAGCTCCTGCCCTGGCAGGGCTCCCGTGGCACCATCTGCTGATGTCTCTGCCCCAAGCATCTTGGCAGAATGAACCTCTTTAGAGAGGTCTCTTGAGGGAGGCTGGCCTTGATGTGTGCCTGGATCTCTGTCTGCCTCTAGCCGAACTAAGGAGTGCCCGAGGCCTGGCAAAAAGTCTGTGGATGCCGTTTGGTTCCTTGTAACCAACAGGTGAACACACAACTCACAGCTCAGGCTCTCCAGTAAAAGACTTACAGCATGGGTATCTCACAGCTTCAAAGTTTGCCTCTCTTCCCCCAAAAATCTGCTAACAGGCTCTGCCCCACCTGAGGAGGTGTCTCAGAGGTGATGCTGGTGGTGCTGAGCCTCTGGTACTGGTAACACTGGCTCAAGCTCGCCTGCTAACTGATTCTTGGGTCGGTCTTTCTTTCCCAGGCTTTTAGCTGCTATCCTGAGCGTTGCCCGAAAGCAGTATTCCCTCCTGAAGGCTGCCAACCTCCTAACTCCTGACATGGCCTCTGAATTCGAGGAACTGGAGTGCCTGGTCCATCAGGAGGCTGGTGCGAGCCTGGGGCAAGCCACGTCTCCAAACAGACCCACAGAGGTCAGCGAGGCCGCCCCAGCCCAGGGGATGCAGCAGGGCTGTGACGGTGAGGATTTGGATCTGGGACAGTCGGTGCTGTCCCCTCTCCTTTGTCTCGGTGTGTGCTGGAGGAGCCGGTGGTGGTGGCGGGGCAGCTCCCAGCTGCGGGCACAGGGCAGAGAGACGAGGTTCTCCTGACGCGGTGACCAGCGGGGCACGCTGAGGGCAGCTCCAGCCTCACTTTGTAGAACGATTCAGGCTAGCCAGCATCTCTGGCAGCCCGGGGCACGGCGCAAGCCGTGAGCAGCCCTTGTCTCCGGGGAGCTCAGCATGTGCGTGCAAATCAGCTTAAACATGAGTGATATTTCTGCTCCAGGAGACCAAAGCAGCAGTTCTGATCTTAATTTTTTTTCTTGTTTACTCCTCCGTGGTACATTTTGCCCAAGTCAGCCTGGCTGTAGCCTCCCAGCTGCCAGCCTGCATCTGACCAGGGCTGAGCTCTTCCTCCTCATCCTCAGTGCCAACGCACGAACCCGATAGTGGCTCTGCAGACCCTGTTTTCTGGGGACAGACTGGGCATTGCCACGGGGCACTTGCTTTGGGACCAGTCTGGTGCCTTTAGGCTGGCAAGGTGCAGGATTACTTGTGCTGGCTCTTTTCCTCTGGGTTTAACGCGGTTTGATGGAAACACCCGCTGGCAAAAGGCTGCTGTAGGGCTCGCTGGGCAGATCTCTGCTGAGCTGTGACAGGGAGCAGAGGGGGATGCCCCGGGGTTTGGGGGTGCCTGGGAACTGCAGACGGGGAGGTGACTCTGTTTCTTCTCTGCTCCTTCAGCAGAGGCGTCCGTTGCCCTGCCCAGTGCCCCTGTGGCGAGTGCCACCCTGCAATGCTTGCAGCAGCTCGCTCCGCTCTCCAGTCCAGCACTGATGGCTTCCAGCCCAATTAAGAAGAAGAAGAGGTCAGAGATGAACAGTGCTTCCCAACTGGGAACTCCCCGCAGCCTCAAAATGCGGATGAAACGCCAGCGGAGAGGTGGGAAAGCAGCAGAGACTCCCAGGGTGATGCAGAGCACAGGCACCGCCTGTCTCAAAGCAGCAGCCCAGGCACCCCCTGTCTCCCCGGTGCCATCGTGTTGCACCCCCAAAATCTGCCCGCTGACAGTCACCAAAAGCCGCGTGCCCCTGGCCATGGCAGCTGCCCAAAACCACTGCACCCCGTCGTCTCCCATGCCCGTCCGTGACCTGAATGTGACTCTTGAGATCTGCGAGTACAGCGGTTCACCCAGCGCACCCAAGCCAGTTCCCTTCAGCCTGCCTGAATTCTCTGCCTGTGAGAACGGCCCGAGCCTACCAAACCAGCAGAACGGCCCCTTCGTGCCCAAGTAAGTGCTGCCCTGGGTGGGTTATCCGTGTTTTTAGGGATCCCCTCCATGGTCCTGCTGTCTGGGCGAAGCCTTTGTGGATCGCTGCAGCTCTGCTAAGAGGGGAGACTACGCAGAAGACACTCAGCCTTGCGGACGGGCAGCCAGCGGGCCGAGCTCGTGTGTGAATTGCTTGCAAAGATGTAAAAAGCATTCCAAGAAAATCTATTGCTCCTCCATTTCCCTGTGGACACGGAGGAGCATCCTCCAGACGGCTTCTGGAGCCCCAAGTGCTGGTTGGGAAGCAGCTGGGGCATCGCCTCTCCTCCCAGAGAGGTTGGAGCAAGGGTGGGGACCGCGCTGTGTAGGGTGTTTTGTTGTGGTTTTGGGTTTTTTTTGTTTTGTTTTTAATCGCTGGTGCTTTAAAGAGGCTCTGGCTTTTACGGAGCTGCGTAAATTTGTGCAACCATCCAAAACCAGAGATCGGCACGCCCTTGGTAACGCAGGACACCCTGAGGTCTCCCTATCTCCTATAGCTCTACAAAATAGTTCCTATAGAGGGTAACTGGGGAAACTGAGGTACAGGAGAACGGCCTGACCGCCTTACGGAGCAGCAGTACCCGGACGGCTGCCACCTCGTGCGTGGATCTCCTGAGGATTTATCCCTGTCTGAATCACTTTCCCCTACAAAACCGGGCAGGTTTCCTGTGCCTGGTGTTCCCCGCAGGTGGATGGCGTTGGCCTGGCTGCCTCCCAGCCTCACGAGAGCGCACGGTCAGGATCCGGCCCTGGCACTAACTGTCTTTCCCTTGGCTGCAGAGCCTGCGTTCCGGTGTTTTCCATGAAGGGCTCCTCCATCCCCAAGCCCTCCTCTGTCTCCAGAGCACCCGCGCAGAAGCGGAGGCGAGTGGAGAGGTGAGACAGCCGCCCATACCCCGCGTCCAGCATGCTCCATGCAGGCAGCAAGGGCTGGCAGCTCCTGCCTGTGCTCCCCTCTGGGGCTCAAGCCCCCATCCCTGCCTGCATCGGCTCCACCTCACCTGTGACATCTGGGGACGATGGGGGACCTCTGTCCCGAGCCTCGGGGGTTTAAGATGGCCCCTTTCTCTTTCGCAGCACTGCTTCCCCTGCCCTGGGTGGCCTCCGGGGCCACGTTGCCCAACTCCCGAGCAGCAGCCAGAGATCTGCGCAGCCCTCCCGCATCCCAGGTGAGCCCTGCGCCCTCCGCACCCAGCCTGGGGAACCCCTCGCCCCACAGCACGGTGGGCTGCAGGAGTGGTCCCTGCCTCTGGGCAGCAAACTGCTGCTGTGCCAGCCCCATTCCAGTTTGGGGAGGCGGGGAATCGTAGAATCGGGACGTTCGGTGCTGGTGGAAGATGCTGTTTGGGGTTTGCTGCTTCTTGGCTGCAGCCGCAGCCTTGGGGGAGGGCGGTGGGTGCTTGGAGTGGGGTAAAAAGGAGGGAGCCGGCAGCGCCTGGATCTCCATCAGGAGGGGACCTGGGTTTGCTGCTTTTACCCAGGAGCTGCCTCATCCGCTTCTCTTCCCATCCTCAGAGCGTCCTTCACGTACGCTCGCCTGGAAGGGCAGGAAGAGGACCGCCAAAGAGCTGGTGGCACTCCACAGCGTCCACCCTGCTCCTACCCCCCAGGCAATGAAGCTCCTGCGCTGATGGCTCCACCATCCTGGATCCTCCCAATGTTCAAACTTCTTCCTTTCTTTGGGAACCTCAACCCCTTCCTCTATCCCTAAAGTCACCCCCAGCCCCCTCTTTCCCTGGGTCCCGGTTGTGTCCCCCATTTTGTGTACACATTTTTGCAGCAGATGGGTTATTGTTGTTCCCTCTCAGCCCCTCTCTAATCCGCGCCGGGGTGTCGAGCGCTAACAGATGGGTGATGCTAAGAAATAACACGCGCTTTTAATAAATCCTTTCGTTTCAAACCAGAGGGACGAGGGGAGACGTGCGGCTGTTTCTTGTCGCCTCCCCCTCGTGCGGGGAGCTGGGGTTGTGTAGCAGCTCCTGCCTGAGCAGGCCTGGAAAAGGCCCTTGCTCCTGGGGGTGGGCTCCATCGTGGCTTCTCCTCTTCACCCCACATCTCCCGTCAGCCTGGGGGCCCCATGGGTGCCTTCTGCCCCCTTTGCTGTGCCTGGGGGGGGTCTGGGCTGCTTGCTCAGTGTCCGAGGGTGCAGGCAGGGGCCGGTGGAGGCTGCCCGCCCTCCCCTGCCTGCCCTCCCTGCTCCTGCTGCTTTGCTTGGAGCTGGGGGAGAGCGTTTCTGCGCTGTTTCCCCCTGCTACACCCCTGTCCCTGCCACCCCCTCTCCTTGTCCCCCCAGATCTCTGTCCTGGGGCAGAGAGCTCTGAGCATCCCTACCTGGGGACTGTCACTGTCCCCAGCACCCCCGTGCCCCCCTTCCTGCCAGGCCGGGGCACATCTGGGCACCGGGGCACATCTGGCTGCCTGCACCAGCTCCTGGTAGCCACCCCCAGAGGTGACCGAGCATGGCAGGCGCAGGATGGGGAGGGCGGAGGTGGCTCTGGGTCTGCTGCTGTCCCACGGGGGCCAGGGTCGCCGGCTCCTCCTGCTCTACTTTCCTGCCTGGCAGCGGCAGATCTCGCCTTTGTCTTCTCTGAGGCTGGAAGCTTCTAATTAAAACTTCCAGCCTGCTCCCAGTTCGTTTGTCTCATTAAGAGGGGGCCGGGGAGGAGGAGGAGGGGGGAGAGCCCAGCTCTGCCTCCCCGCAGCCTCCGGGAGTGACAGCTTTCCGTGCTTTGATCCCGGCTGCGTAGGAGCTGGGAGAAAATAAATCTCTGGGGAGCGGTGCGGGGGCTCGTGCAGGACCCCGAAACCCCCACGCCCCTGCTCTGCCCCCCCCCCNCCCGCCCCAGCCCTGCGAGGCCTGCGCACCCCAGGGGACTTTAGAAAGTCTGTAGGGATGGAGGTCCCCTGCCACCAGGGACTGTCACACAGCACGTGTCCCCAGGGACGTCGCTGTTCTGGCAGGCTGGGGACACCAAGTGTCACATATGGGACATGTAGGTGCCCCAAACCAGGTGTTTCTGTGGGGAAAAACCCCTGCCTGCTGCTGGTGAAACTGGTTGGGGACAGCTGGGGGGACATGGGGACACCCAGCATGGGGACGGAGGCTTCCTGGGGACAAGGAGCTTCTGGGGACTAAAGGGGGATGTGGCAGCGAGCGGTTGTCCTTGAGCGCTGCCCCGCCGCCACCAGTCCCGCCTGTACGTCCCCACGGATTGCACCCACGGGGGGTCGGTGGCCCAGCGATGGTGGCCGTGGTCCAGCAGGGCCTGGCCGTGTGTCCCTGTCCCTGAGCGGGCAGGGAGCCTTTCCCGGCCATCGGCTGCCATCTAGCTGCCAGCCGGCGAGGCCTGTCCCCATGCCTGTCCCCATCCCTGTCCCCACAGCATCCTCACCGGCACCCCAGGGCCCACGTCCCCAGCTTCATCTCAGCCACCTCGTGGGGCACCCACCCCGGTGCCACCACGTCTCTTATGTCCCCATGTCCCCAGAGCACCCCCGTCCCCTGCCCGGGCTGTCCCCAAGGCCTGGCCGTGCCCCAATTTGTGGCCACGACGCCGTGGCTCGGAGGGGACAGTGCCGCCGGTGGCCCCATGCCCATCACCGCCGCCATGCCTGGATCGGTCCCCGCGCCTTTCCCGGCAGCGGTGCCCTGGCACAAAGGCACCCCACGGCTGTGCCGGCCAGCGCCGGCTCCGGCCTGCACAAAGCCCCTTTCAGCCGCCCGGGGAAAGCCCCTGGCACCCGGCCCCCGCCCGGGGAGGGGACCCGGCCCCCACGGGCCAACGGGGGGCAAAAGCCCCCCCAAACTCAATACACGTGTGACCGGTGACGTGGCCACGCACACGCAAGGAGGCCGTGGCAGGATCAGGCCCCCCCCCAGAGCTGGGAAGGGGACGTGGCGTCCTGAGCCCCAGCCAGGCCCCAGCGCTTTTCCAGACCCACTGGGGTGGAAAGGACTTTGGAGGCTTCAGCCACGTAATTAGCAGCCTGCCTTAATTAGCAGCCTGCCCGCGCTGCCAGCCTGCCCGCGCTGCCAGCCTGCCTGCAAAGTGCCTCGGCCCGTGGGGAGCCAGGGCTTCGGTGGCTGGTGCTGAGCTGCTTGTGCCGGCGCTTGTCCCCGGGGGGTGCGGCACGGGGAGCGCGGGCGCGCGTGCACGCGTGTGTGTGTGCGTGCACGCGTGGATGTGCACGCCCGTGCGTAGCAGCGTGGCCGTGCACGCGCACGCCGTGTAGACGTGGAAGGGGGGGGTGGGCGCGTGCGGCTCCGTGCGCGCACGTGTGCACGCGTGGTCGGGGAAGCAGCACGCGTGTGCGGATCCGTGCACGCTCTGGGCGCGTACACGCGTATACGCCGGGGTAGGCACGCGCGTGCGCGCTGCGCGTGGCGCGTGCGCGCACATGGGCACGGGGGGCTGGACGTGCGTGTGTGCGGACGTGGGTAGACACGCGTGTGCGTCTGCGCAGGTGCAGGTGTGCACGCGTGCGCAGGCGTGTGCGTGCGGACGTGCACCTGCATACGAGCGGATGTGGAAGTGCACGTGTGTAGATGTGCCCACGCGTGCGTGTGGACGCCTCCGTGTGGGTGTGTGCACGGGACGGTGGGGGGTGTGTGCACACGGGTCCGTACGGGCAGCGTGCATGGGGGGGGGTGTGCACGGGGGTGTGCACACGTGTGCAGGTGCGCGTGCACGGGGGGTGGCCCTGCACACGCACACCCGATCCTGCCCAGTGGCTCTGCCCTGAGCACCTCAAGAGGGTGCTGGGGCCGGGGTGTCGCGGGGAGGGATCCCCGGGGTGCAGGCACAGCCCAGGCCCTGCAGCGGGCACCCTATGGCACGGCACCCTATGGCACGGCACCCTACGGCACTGCACCCTACGGCACGGCACCCTACGGCACAGCACCCTATGGCACAGCACCCTATGGCACTGCACCCTACGGCACTGCACCCTACGGCACGGCACCCTATGGCACGGCACCCTATGGCACTGCACCCTATGGCACTGCATCCTATGGCACAGCACCCTATGGCACTGCGCCCTATGGCACGGCGCCCTATGGCACTGCGCCCTACGGCACAGCACCCTATGGCACGGCACCCTATGGCACTGCGCCCTATGACACGGCACCCACCCTCGGCCTCGCAGCCAGCACCCATGGAGCCTCCACGGCATTGCGCCCAGCACCCATGGTGACCCCGTGGCGTTGCGCCCAGCACCCACGGTGCCCTGCAACGTTGCACCCAGCCTTGCACCCAGCACCCACCCACCGGCTGCCCCATGGGTGCCCACGGCCACCGCTCCGCCTCCCACCCTGGCGTGTGCCCCGGGCCCCCCCGGGTCTCGCAGTGCCTGCCGGGGGGGCAGACGGTGGGCAGGGGGCCGTGCCGCGGTGCCGGGCTGGGTGCCAGGGCGCATCCGCCCCCGCCGGGCATCACAAAGGCCGCCTTTTGTGCCGGTCCTTTGGCTCCCTGGCTGGCGGCCAGCGCCGGGGTGGCCGGCGGGGCCGGGGGCCCCCGGGCTCCATAAAACCCCCTGGGCCGGGCACATCGCGCCCACCCCTTCGGCATGGAGAGCCAGCGGCTGTCCTCCTACGGCCGCCGCTTCGGCCCTGCCGCCCCGCCGTACCGGGTGCTCCCCGCCAGCCCCCCAGCCCGGCTCCGGGCCCCCCGCAGCACCCAGCCGGGTCCCCGCGTGGGTGCCCGCCTGGGGCTGGGCAAGATGGACTTCTCCCTGGCCACGGCGCTCAACTCGGAGTTCAGGGAGACGCGCACCAACGAGAAGGTGGAGATGATGGAACTCAACGACCGCTTCGCCAGCTACATCGAGAAGGTCCGGCTGCTGGAGCAGCAGAACAAGGTGCTGGTGGTGGAGCTGAACCAGGCGCGGGACCAGGAGCCCTCGCGTCTCACCGACGTCTACCAGGAGGAGCTGCGTGACCTGCGGCGCCACGTGGAGCAGTTGGCCACCGCCAAGGCCCGTCTGGAGATCGAGAGGGACAACCTCGCCGAGGACCTCGGCAGCCTGCAGCAGAAGTAAGGCGCTGACCTGCTTGGTCCTGGGGTCCAAGGTGGCCACCAGGAGCAGGATGATGATGAGGACCAGGGTGGTGAGGGGGACCAGGGTGACCACCAGGAGCAGGATGGCCCCAGGGACCAAGGTGGCCACCGGGACAGGATTGAGAGTGGCCACTGGGATGGGTGTCTGTTGTGACTACCAGGGCCAGGGTGGCCACCGGGACCAGAGTGGCAGCAGGGACCAGGATGGCCACCAGGATGGTGATCAGGGCTGTCCTGGGGACCAGGGTGGTGATGGGGACCATGGTGCTGGCAAGGACCAAGGTGACCCCTGGGACCAGGATGGGGGCCGCGGTGCTCCCAGGGACCAGGGTGGCCACTGAGACAGAGACCAGGGTGGCCACAGAGACCAGGGTGGCCACCAGGACCAGGACAGCCCTGGGGACCAGGCACTGATGGGCGCCAGGGTGGTGACAGGGACATGGGTGGCAACAGGGACCAGGGTGACCCCTGGGAACAGCGCAGGACGGTGGTGGGGGGGTGGGGTGGGCACATGCACCGACACGGGGTGCGGGTGCTGGTGGCGTGGGGCTGCGCCGACCCGGGGGGTCCGTCCGCGGGGCTGAGAGTAACAAGTGACAGCGCCTAACGAGCACGGTGCCTAACGAGTAACGATGCCGAATGAGTAATGATGCTGAATGGGTAACGGTGCTGAACGGCAACGGTGCCCAATGGGTGACGGTGCCGAATTGGGTGACGGTGCCTCTCTGCTCTGGCGCAGGCTGCAGGACGAGGTGACCCTGCGGCTGGAGGCCGAGAGCAACCTGGCTGCCTACAGGCAGGTGAGGGCAGGGGCCGGATCCTGCGTCCCCCATCCTGCACCCCAGGGGCTCAGCCCCCAGCCCAGCCTCCTTCAGGGATGGGCAGGGATGGAGCAGGGATGGGGAAGGGAAGGGCAGGGATGGGGAAGGATGGGGCAGGGATGGGCAGGGATGGGCAGGGATGGGACAGGGATGGAGGAGGAGCAGGGATGGGGAAGGGATGGGCAGGGATGGGACAGGGATTGGGAAGGGATGGGGAAGGGTTGGAGCAGGGATGGGCAGGGATGGAACAAGGATGGGGCAGGGATGGGACAGGCGTGAGGCAGGGATGGGCAGGGATGGGCATGGACAGACGGGAGAGGGATGGGGCAGGGATGGGGCAAAGACGGGCAAGGACCGGGCAGGGATGGACAGGAGCAGGCAGTGAGGGACTGGGCTGTGTTATGATGGGCAGAACGGGGCAGAAGGAGGCAGGGATGGGCAGGGATGGGCAGGGCCCGGCAGCTCAGGAGGGAGCAGACGCGGGTGGCCAGCCCCGGGACGGTCCCCCCCTGTCCCCCGTGGTGGCAGGATGTGGACGCCGCTGCCTTGGCTCGCCTGGATCTGGAGCGGCGGGTGGGGACCCTGCAGGACGAGATCGCCTTCCTCCGCAAGGTCCACGAGGAGGTAACCCCGCTCGGGGGGGGGTCCCGGCGCTCGGGGGGGGGCCGGGCTGACCCCCGCTGTCCCCCCAGGAGCTGCGGGAGCTGCAGGAGCAGCTGGCCCGGCAGCGGGTGCACGTCGAGGTGGACACGAGCAAGCCGGACCTGACGGCCGCCCTGCGCGACATCCGCAGCCAGTATGAGGCCATGGCCGCCAGCAACGTCCAGGAGACCGAGGAGTGGTACAAGTCCAAGGTGCGGTGGGAGCCGGCCACTCAGCGGTTGGGTGGCCTGGCTGTCCCCTCCCGGGATGTCACCGTCTCAGGGCTGGGGTTGACCCCCCCTGAGGCTGGGTGGCTCTGCCTGGTGGTGGTGCGCGGGGTTTGGCATCCTCGCTGTCCCCGCTCGTGTCCCGTGTCCTGGTTTGGTCCCCGTGGGGAGCAGGGACGTGTCCCCCGTGGTGAGTCACGTGGGCACAGTCCCTAGGGGTTGTGTTCACAGTGACGTGGCCCACGTGCACCATCCCGCAGGAGCTGGGACGTGTCCCCTGCGCCACCCCACAGCACCATCCCTCCCACCCGCAAAGCAAGGACGTGTCCCCAGCAACACCTACCACAGGGATGTGGCCCACGTCCGCCGTCCCACCACCCCAAGAGCAGGGACACGCCTCCACGACATGTGCCATCGGCCACGTGCCCCACGTGCCGTCCCTTCCACCCACGAGAGCGGGGACACGGCCCCAGCACCACGTGCCGTTGGGGGCACAGCCCCTGTGCGCTGTCCCTTCCTCCTGTGGGAGCTGGATGTGTCCCCTCACCACGTGCTGCTGGGGACAGCCCTCCCACGGGAGCTGGGATGTGGCCCCGGGACACGTGCCTTTGGGGATGTCCCATGTGTCCCTTCCTGCTGTGGGGACAGGGACGTGTCCCAGTGCCACATCAAGTGCACGTCCCATGCGCATCGTCCCCCTCCTGCCACGGGAGCAGGGAGGTGTCCCCGGGGCCACGTGGCACTGGGGACACATCCCACCTGCGCCATCCCACCACCCTGCAGTAGCAGGGACGTTTCTCCACGCCACGTGCTACTGAGGCCATGTCCCTCCCGTGGAGCAGATCTGGGTTGTGTCCCCACGCCACGTGCCATGGGGACACAGCCCTGACGCCTGGTCCCATCCCACGGCACGCGCGTGTCCCCCCCCAGTTTGCAGACCTGACGGACGCGGCCGCCCGGCACGCGGAGGCCCTGCGTGCGGCCAAGCAGGAGGCCAACGAGTACCGGCGCCAGCTCCAGGCCCTCACCTGCGACCTGGAGGCTCTGCGGGGTTCGGTAGGTGACAATCGTGGGGTGCAGCGGGGGGGACACGGCCTCAGGGAGCTGCCACCACCACGGGGTTCCCTGGCCCGGTGGTGGGGACCACCACCCAATGCTGGGGGAATGGCTGGTCCCCAAGGATGGGAGCTGGATGGGCACCCTGGAGAGCCCCTAGCTGGTGGGAGGACGTGGCTGTGGAGGGTGTCACCTCCCCTCGTGGCCCCCCCAGAATGAGTCCCTGGAGAGGCAGCTGCGGGAGCTGGAGGAACGCTACGCCCTGGAGACAGCCGGCTACCAGGACACGGTGGTGCGGCTGGAGGAGGACATCCGCAGCCTCAAGGAGGACATGGCCCGGCACCTGCAGGAGTACCAGGAGCTGCTCAACGTCAAGCTGGCCCTTGACATTGAGATCGCCACGTACCGCAAGCTGCTGGAGGGCGAGGAGAGCAGGTGGTGGCAGAGCGGGGGCTCCATCCTGCCCTCTCCCCCTCCCCGGCCGTGTCCCAAACCATCCCCAAGTCCTTGTGGTCCCTCTGGGGTGTCCGACTTCCTTGGGGACCACCCTCCAGCCCTCCTGCCCCAGCCCTGGGCAGGGCTGAGCTGGTGCGCGGGGGGACGGCAGGACCCCGATGCTCTTCCCAACACCCCCCGTCGCTCCTGCAGGATCACCATCCCTGTGCAGAGCTTCTCCAACCTGCAGATCCGAGGTGAGGCCGTGGCCACGCGTGGGGTGGGGGGGTTGGGATGGTGGCACAGGCGGGGGTGGCTTCTGGGGGCTCAGTGGGAGGAGGCGATGTCTTGGCCGTCCTTGCCCCATCCAGAGGGACTGGGAGGTTTCCTCCAAATCTCAGGGACCCAGGACTCCTGGGTTCTCCCAAGGTGGGGGGAGGAGCGTGCCGTGGCCACATCCCCAAAGCCGAGCATGTCCCCAAGGCCAACGATGCCCTAAGACTGACTGACCACACCACCATGTCCCCAGTGCCAACCACATCCCCAAGGCCAATGACACCCCCGAGGCCAGTTGTGTCCCCAGTGCCAACTGTGTCTCCAAGGACGACCCTGTCCCCAAGCCCCATCACATCCCAAAGCCACCCATGTCCCCATGGCCAACCACATCCCCAGTGCCAACTGCATTCCCAAGGCCAACCACATTCCCAAACGCATCCCCAAGGCCAACCATGTCCCCAACTACATCCCCAAGGCCAACCACGTCCTCAACTGCATCGCCAAGGCCAACCGTGTCCCTGAGGCCGGTCATGTCCCCAGGGCCACTGTCTCCCATGGTTCAGGGTTTTCCAGCTCAACCCGTTCCCTTTGGGCCCCTCCACTTGAGCGTGGCTGGAGGAGCCATACCCTGGGCACTGGGTCACTGCCACCTCCTGCCCGTGTCCCCTAGAGACCAGCCTGGACACTAAATCCGTGTCAGAAGCCCATCTGAAGAGGAGCATCGTGGTCAAAACTGTGGAGACCAGAGATGGAGAGGTGGGAAGTCCTCATCTGTGTCACCCACGCTGCCTCCCCTCCACCCCCGCCTCCCCATGGGGTGTCCCCAAGGGGGTCACTCGTTGTGCACATGGGGCCACCATCCCTCAGCCCCAGGAGCAGCCTGGGCAGGGAGCCAGTGATCCCAGTGCCCTGAGAGCACGGCACGAGCTGGCTCTGGACCATGGCGGAGCTGAGCCTGGCAGCTCATAGAGAAAACAGTCCCTGTCCCTGTCCCCATCCTTGTCCCCGTCCCTGTCCCCATCCCTGTCCCCGTCCCCATCCCCATCCCTGTCTCCAAGCTCGTCCAGAACCCAGGCGGGCTCAGCTGGGGAGCAGAGCCCGAGCCCGGGGTGATGGCCCCTCTCCCTCTGTCCGCAGGTGATCAAGGAGTCCAAGCAGGAGCACAAGGAGGTGGCGTAGGGCGGGCGAGCTGCAGCAGCCGCATGCTTGTAGCCGTAGCTCCGTAGGTCCCGTCTGATGCTGCGAGGGAGCCCCGTGGCCAGGCACGGGTCACGGGAGGAGCTGGCGGTGCTTTAGCGGGGGGCATCTCCCTCCCACCCACCCCTCGACTCTCCCACGTCACCCCGCGCTCCAGCAACCACCGACACCGGGTTCAGGGCTGGCTGCTGGCAAAGCACCCGTCCAACGGGCAATGCCTGGGGGAGGCGAGCGGTACCAGGCAGAGCCGAGTTCCCCCGCCAGGACGCTGCCACGTTGCCACGGCACAGAGGGACCCATGGTTTTGGGGCTGTGCCCCCGCTCGCCCTGGTCTCCAGCTCACCAGTGCCCAGGGAGCCAGGCCATCCTCTTTCAACCTCCGTGCACCAGTCGGGCAAGATGACGGTGCCAAGAGCATCTCTCCCTGCGTCCCACCTTGCTGCCCTCTCTCTGGTCCGGGAGGCCACCCTGAATCTCCCCAGTGCACCCAGGCCCTGAGCACCTTTGGGGGAGCTGCAGGGGACAAGGCACCAGCTGGTGAGGGACATTTCCCCGTCACCGAGCATCGGGTGGGCTTAGCCAAGAGGCACAGGCAGGAGGAAGGGGAGGATGGAGAGGCAGAGTGCTGTCAGGATGGTGTAAAAGGGTGATGAAATGGGGATAACAAGGGGTTCCTGGGGATGCTGGGGTGTCCAGCGAGGTTTGTGGGGCCGGAGCAGTGGTGGGCACAGCAGGCTGGGTGGCCCTGTGGGCTTCTCCTGGCACAGTGCCATGGGGCTGTCCTGACCCTCACTGGGTGTCCCCCACCAAGGTGTCCCCATCACCGTGGTGGGGAAAAACAGTCCCAAGGGGCTCGTGGTGAGGGGTGACCCACGGTCATGCGCCTGGTCCCTTGCCTTGGAGGGTCCCACGCAGGTGAAAAATGGGAGGAGGGGAGTACAGAGGAGGAGGAGGGTGTTGGGGCACCCACGGGTGCTCTCACAGCAGGAGGTGCCTCCCGCAGCCCAGGGGTGATGGGGGAGGACAGACAGAGCCATCCTCATCCTGCCTGTCCCACCCAAGCTCACGCTAGGAGCCAGGGGGGCCAGGGACCGGGGGCTGCCCCATCACAATCCCTGCCATGCGTGGAGCCCAAGCCCACCGCCTGCACGGACGTTCAAGATGGGGTTGGAAGAAATCCCTTGTCCCTGGGCTCCACGTGGCCCTGTCCCCCCATCCGTCCTCCCGTGCTCCCCCCGGACCAGCACATGCCACCGGCCCACCCAGGGCCATCGCCCAGCCTGGTGCTTGCCCGCAGCCCCCGTCCCCACCTGTGATTTAGCTGCTGACCACGAGCGAAACCTGCCCTGATGCCACCTAATGCTGGAGCAACAACCCAGCAGCGCTCCTTGTACTCCGTAAACCCTTTGGGATGAGCACACGGCATGCCACTCGGCTGCCATCCCCCTCGTCCCCTCTGTCCCCCGGCTCGGGTGCTGAGCATGCTTTGCAGCCACTGGCTCCAGAAAGGCCGTTCCTGGGGCAGGAGATGTTATAAGAGGAGACCCGGGTGCTGCCCAGGTTTGGCATCTGGGGTGGGATGGCGGTGGCGTGGGGGGCTCGGTCCCCTGCGAGCAGCCTCCGGCTGGAGCTTTGCAGCCCACGTCGCTACGGAATTAATGCACTAACGCCCGCAGCAGCTTGAGATGAGAAATAAAGCTAACGCAAGCACTGTGCTTCCACAGTCGTGCCTGCGATCCGCCTCTCCGCAGCCAGTGCCGTGGGCTATTTGGGATTAGCCGGGGCGGCAAGGCCCTGCGGGAGTCCAAACCAGGCTCAAACTCGCCGGGGGACGCAAGCTCAGTGCTGTACCCCAAGGCATGGCCAACGCTTCCTGGGTCAGCACCCGTAAGGGATTTCAACACGGGGGAGGTGGGTGCAGGCATAACCCCCCCAGAGCTGGCAGCCAGGCAGCAGGGTGGGAGAGAGCCCCTTCCCGGGATGGAGGGAGGGGAAGAAGGGATCTGCTCGGGGGTCTTCAGCCCCAAATCCAGCTCCTTCCCCACACAAACCCAGGCTGCAGCTCCTGGGAAGCTGCTGGGATCAGCTGGAGCTGTCGGGGCTGATGGTGGAGCTGAGACCCTGCACATCATCTATGTGGTTCAAGTGCCTGAGCATCACTGGGACCCGCAAGGCTGCCCGGCCTCCGGGACAGTGGCATTGCTCTTGGGAAAGCTGAAATCCCCAAGCCACATCCTTGAAAAAGGGAGCGGAGATGAGGTCCATGGAGAAGTCCCGCTCTATGCTGAGGAGCGAGTGAGTAGCCACCTAAACCCTGCAGAGATGCCATCCTCTTTGGAGGACATCTTTTGTCAGGCATAAATATCAACTCACAAGTCTGTGCTGAGACAGGCAAGTTAAAAAAAACAAACAGAGAAATTTCTAAAGAACTCCACCAGATTCATTTGGAAATGTCTTTTTCCCCTTCAAAAATGAAAGAGTTAAAAAAATGGGTTTGCTCCAGCTAAGGAGCTCAAAGGAACATGGAACGTTTTGAAATGTTGGCACTCCAAGTTCTCAGCAATGAAAAACAGTTTAAAAAAAAAAAGAAGAGGGTAAGAAAAGCAAGAATTAATTGGATTAAAATAGTTTGGTGGATCTTTTTAGCAGCCTCTTAGAAAAACAGCTCTAATAAATCACTGATGCAGTTTGAGAAGTCTGTAGAGCTTGGCCAGAAAATCTTGCCACAACTCCAAGTATTCTTTTGAAAAGGGCTATGTTGAGCTTAAAAGCCCACTGCAAGCCAGCGGCAGAGGCAGGAGCAGGTCGTGGTGGTGTGAAATGCCCGCCTGGCCCTACCAAGCCACACCGATCTGCAGCTCGGGGAGTTTTCCGCATCAGTCCTCACCGTCACGCTCTTGACCCAAAAGGGAGGATGAGCAGGTGCTGGCAGAACTTGGTCACATTGGTTTCTAGTGGTCAGAATATTTATAATTTTATAAATATTATCAATTATAATTTTATAAATTGTATAAATATTTTCTATTTCTTTATATAATTTCTAACAAGAACGATCCAAGGTGTAAGAGTGACCTGTCGGGGCCGTGGTGGAGATGCTATCTCCTGGCAGGGCACCTGAACACCCACCAGCAGCAGCGGCACACGTGGATGATGATGAAGACGATGCTGATGAGGACGTAGCTCATGCCGATGGCCTTGATGGCGTAGATAGTCTCGGGATCATCGAGGGTCCGCCTGCGCCGGTGCTGGTACATCACGCTGAGACGGAAGCCGGCCACCATCTTCCCCTCCCGCCAGCAGAAGTAGGTGCCTCTGTCGCTGACCCGGACCCGCTGGACGTGCAGGTGGTTTCCGTGGTCGATGAAGACCCGCATGCTCTTGTTGACACCTACGAGGTAGCGGGAGCGGTAGAGCCGGACGGAGCCCTTGTCCCAGGCCACGGAATGCTCAGGCCGGGCCCCTGGGCACGCGATGATCAGGTCCCTTCCAATGGGCTGCTTGTGAAACTGCGTGGGGACGCGGGGCAGCCAGGGCTTCTGGCCCAGCTTGGAAATGACATTGGAGATGGCCTGCACGCCTTCCTCGGGGACCTCCTCCTTCAGGCAAGGGGTCAGGCAGCTTCGGATGGCCACCTCGGGTCTCCGGAGGCGGCCGGGGTGCTGGAGATGCGCGGGGACAGCCTTTGAGCCACAGGACGTGACGTTGGGCACGGCGGCACGATAGCGAGGGTGCAGCTGGGCACTCTGCACGTAGCAGAGCCCGATCCGCCGCTGCTCGCCTCTCACCCCACAGCGGTCGCATCTGGTCCAGTCCCAGAAGGTGGTGAAGAGGCTGAAGAGCTTCCCTGTGTAGTCATCCTGGATGTGCTGGCCTCTGTCCACAAAAGCCACCGTGATGTGCTTGGTGGGCTGCACGTCCACGTCGTAGCCGTAAAAGAAGTCCCCTTTCTTAGTGCCGCACAGGTAGTGTCCCGAGTCCGTCACCTGGGCTCGGAAGACGATGAGACTGAACATCCGGATACTGAAACGCTTCAGCACATTGCTGCCCGCGTGGATGTGGCTTGAGTCGACAACCACGGTGCCGGCAAAGTCCGTCAGGACCGTGGTTTTGTGGCTGCCCATGTTCTTCTGGAAGTACCAGACGACAGAAGAGACCTCTTCAGGCTTGCAGTTGCAGGGGAGCTCAAAGGTCATGTCAGCCAAGTAAGCAGCGTTGTCGAACATCAGGAAAGCGGGACAAGCCATCCTCTTGAACACATCTCCTTTCTCTTCAACTGCAAAAGCATGGAGAACATCTACCAGGCAGAGGAGAATGGCGGCGCCCAGCAGCCTCGTCACCATTGCGCCGGGCAGTCTCTGTGGTCAGCAGAACCAACCCAGCCACCGCGTCCTCAGCGGTGCCAGCATAGAATCATAGAATCATAGAATCATGGAATGCTTTGGGTTGGAAGGGACCTTTAGAGCCCATCCAGTCCAACCCCCTGCAGTGAGCAGGGACATCTTTAACCAGATCAGGTTGCTCACAGCCCCGTCCAACCTCACCTGGAATGTTTCCAGGGATGGGGCCTCCACTGCCTCTCTGGGCAACCCCTTCCAGTGCTTCACCACCCTCAGTGTAAAAAATTTCTTCCTTCTATCCAGCCTAAATCTCCCCTCCTTTAGTTTAAACCCATCACCCCTTGTCCTGTCACCACAGGCCTTGCTAAAAAGCCTGTCCCCATCTTTCCTCGAGGCCCCCTTGAAGCACTGCAAGGCCGCACTAAGGTCTCCCCGCAGCCTTCTCTTCTCCAGGCTGAACAGCCCCAACTCTCTCAGCCTGGCCTCGTAGCAGAGGGGCTCCAGCCCTCGGAGCATTTCTGTGGCCTCCTCTGGACCCGCTCCAACAGCTCCATGTCCTTCGTGTGCTGAGGGCTCCAGAGCTGGACGCAGGGCTCCAGGTGGGGTCTCACCAGAGCAGAGCAGAGGGGCAGAATCCCCTCCCTCGACCTGCTGGCCCCAGCATGGGGCAGGGATGGTGCACACACCAGCACGCTTCCAAAGATGGTGTTTGCAAACGACCCCCCCGCCTGCAGTGCACGTGGCTGACAGCAGGGATCAAACAGCGGCTGAAATATCCCATCTCAGCCGGGTATCTGCTGGGAAGACAGCTCTGTCCCGCCCCGGGGCAGGCTGTCCCCTGGGACACGGACTCTAGAATCTCTCCTCTCTTCCAGCCGCTCTAGAGTGCTGTCCGTGCCCTGGACAACGAGCGGGCAGGTCGTTCGTGCAGCACAGCCACAGAGGGAAGATGCAGCGATGGGAAGCGTGGTGGGCACAAGGGAACTGCCGATGTCTTCTTGAAAGGCTCACGTGCAGTGGATGTTAAGGATTGCTCTGATCCCTCTGAGAGCAACAAACCCTCCTCCGATGGCAGCTGACCTCCATAGTCCAGAACAAGAGGTTTCAAACACGGTATTTAGACTTCTGCATCCTCCCTGCTGGCTTTCCAAGGATTTGTGTGCTGAAACCCCTCCACCCAGGTAATGTTTGAGAGTCCTCCTCTCTGAGTGATTGAGCAAGGCTTCTCATTCACATCGCCCTTGCCTGGGCTGATGCTGGAACCAGCCCTGGAGGCCTTAAATGCATCTCTCCTACGGTGAAGGTGAGCTATTTGCTCCCCACTGACTCTGACTCAGCTTTTGGCACTTCTTGAGCAGACGCTCAGATCAGACCATGAACTGACGGATTGGGAAGCTGATCCCAGCTGGTCTAACAGCCCGTCCTCCCGTAAATGTTCACACAACCCCTCCTGTACTTCATTTCTCCTGAGTCTTCTCACCAAACCACAGGGATTTTGCCTTTCCCCAGGGGATGGGGATGCAGCAGGCTGCTCCCAGCCTTGATGTAGGATGTGAGTGCAAGCCCTGAGCCTCTGGACTGCTGAAAGCACTGTGCCTGTTCCCATCAGAGCTGTAACTGTCATGCCGGGGCTGTTCTTGCATCAACATCCTCCATCCTGACCTTGGGAAACTCCAGGATCTTCATTGTTTTGTTTAAGACTTCAGCTCTTGGCCTTCTGCTAGTCCTCAGGTTTGCAAGTGTTATGCAAAGGCAAGAGGAATGGCACCCGCAACAGATTACAGGGACACAGATGTCCCCAAGACAGATGCCACAAAGCCCAACACTCAAGTGCCAGCCCTCAGAGGCTAATCAATTAGGTGCCTAGTGGTTTCCACAGCGAATGTGGGAGAGGGATGGTTGTAGTCTGCCAGGGTGACTCTACCTGTTGCTCTTCTAGCTGGGTTTTGTGACAAAACGGACCTGACAGTTGTTTTTGAACTGAATTCAAGAGAGTCTGAGCACTGTAACATACACTGGGCTCCTCAGCACACTTGGGAGAAGTTTGAGGATCCTCCCAGACCAGAACTGCAAGAGAGTTTGGTGGGTAGGTGCTGAGCTGTGCCGTATGAAGACCTTTCTGGTCGGCACCCAAAACAGAAGTGCGACTCAGTTTAGCCACAGCATTAGGCAGTCCTGGGGAGTCTCTTTGTTGGACTGATGCCTGTCAGTTCCTTTTAAATTTCAATTTCTGTGGAATTTCAGGAAATCAGATAGAGTCTGAGATCATAGGCCCACGAGGTGACAGGATCTCTGAGGTTTACCCCATGCCCTGCTGGTTGGGGTAGAATAACAATAAAATAGCTGGTTGGATAGTCCCAGATATACCACCTTGCACAGCATTTCCACCTCCATCAGCCCATTCCAACTTCAGTGGCTGCACGGTTAAACATGAAGTGTCATTGATTACATTTCTTAAATCCCCTGAGCGACAACAGACAGAGATGAAAAAGGGAAGGGACTATTTGGGTTTTGGTTTCTCCTTCAAAAATACCTGCCTAGTTTTAGTTTGGTCTCCTCATCTAAGAGATTCTCACAGAGCCATTCCGTGAGGACGCCCTGCCCCAGAGATCACAACACAGTCCTCTTGATAACTAACCTTTATTTGTGCAGAACTATTGCTCCGGGTGGCTCCCAGATACAGAGAAATGTACAGCAACGCTCCAGAAGTATCCGATTTAGCCGTCTCACACAGTGATGCCAAAGTCAAGCTTTGAGCCTCTTTTGCACTCTGCTTCTGCACGACCCTGCTCCTTCAGTTGACCTGGTAACATTTCATCAGCTCCATCACTATCCTTTCCTCCTCGGCTTCCTTTTGCAGGCTGGTGTTCATGACGCGGGCTTCCCTCTCCGCGTTGCAGCTGGCTGGGCCACTGGGATGGCCAGCGGTCCAATAATCCCTGCTCATGCTCCGCAGCTTCCTAAACAAATCCCTGCTGTGCTCCTTCTCCAACTCACTCAGAAGATCCACGTTTAACCCAAAGCGCTTGGTGCCCGAAAGGCTCTGTAAGATCTGAAGGACGGCATCTCTGTCTTCATGACAGACGTTCTCTGCCAGCACCGTAAGGAATTCACCCAGGAGGCCAAAGCCCAAGTCAGCCTGAAAGATTCTGCCCAAGGCCTTCCCTCCGAGTTCAAGCAAAAGCTGGTATTTTTCTTTTCCGCTTTTTAAGCATCTGCGCCAATCTCTGTAAAATTCGGCGGAGGTTCCAGGCAGTCGATCCAGTTCCTGAAGGAAAAAATAAGTTACCAGTTCCTTTTGTTCTGTTCCCACTTGAAGATTTTTATCCCCCCCACCCCGATCAACCTGTGGATGCCTGAGATGTTTTTAATACAGGCGTTGATAGCACAAGGGGCTGCATAAAGCTTGTGAGGTGGCAAAACGTAGAGAAAGACAAAGAAATATCAGGTTCCTCAAGCCCCACAGAAACCAGAGAACTTCAGGGGAAAATAATGGAAGAATGGGTGAGACATGAAGCCCAGCACGGATGAACACAGAGCAGTAGTGCAGTAACCCCAGCCCTAACCAGAACCAGACACGCTGCCCAGTCTGGATCCACCATCACCGCTTGGGAAGGGATCTCCTGGAGACAGGGGTAGCTCAGTAAAAATCTCTGCCCCATCTCGAGCACCGTGAGGCAAATCAAAGGGGTGAGGAGATAAAAGATATGAGATGTAAAACACAGAAAATATACAGATGGCCCTAACACAGCGTCTCGTAACATATTGCATTCGTACGGTCTGGGGCAGAGAGCTTGCGCTAAAAGAGAGAGCCAAGCTCAATATGGCATCTCCAGATAAAAGGAAATCCTGTTTTATACAATATGTAATTGAACTGCTGAACTCATCACCGCTGACTTAACTGATGCACAGACTGAAGGAGGATTAAAATGTTTAGGCTTTTATACGGATAGCAAGAACAAGGCACGGCAACATCAGGCTGTGGCTAAACACAAAATGGAGAAGCCCTGGGGATCAGAGCCCAAGCACTAACGGGATTAGGAACAAAATTTGCGCCGGGGAGATCATTGCTCAGTCCAAACAAACACAAAGCTGCCCAGAAAAGTTGCAAAAGGATCTCATAAGAAACAGGCAAATTAAATTCAGTGTCAAAAAATCCATGAGAAACGTCTAAGGGAAACATCCCCGGCTACACGGCCAGTGACCAGGACCCTCCAGAGTGGGCAGAGTCTGCCAGAGGGGACAGGACAGATGTCACTCAAATCACAAATGACTTGGATAGAAAATGTTTAGTTGCTATTTCCTACAACTGAAGAACTAAGGAGCATCCAGTGAATTCATCAGGCAGCAGGTTTAAACCAAAATAGCACTCTTCCATCTCATGCATAATTAAACCGCGGGGTGAAAAAGAACTGGCTACGTTCACAGAAGATCTGCGGTCTGCGGCTATTAAACGTGATGATCCAGATGCACAACCCTGGCTCTCAGTCTCTAAACTGCAGCCAGCTGGAAGTGTGCGGTCAAGGGAGGGCACTCTTCCCCAACAATCCGTTACTGGCCACCACCAGGGTACTGGGAGCCCTGGTCCGACGCTGTGCAGCTGCTCTGAGATTCCCACAGGGTTGAAGCAGACTCTTCTTGGAGCAGCTGGTGCAAGCTCTTATCAGACACAAAGTAGGGGCCAAGACTGAACGCTGTAGTTATCTAAACACCAGTGTTCCTGGGGACTTGGAGGGCTTGCTCACATGTAGAGATATTTCTGAATAACTCTTGCGTTTTAAAATAATACCCAAATTATTCCGGAGTGATTTTTAGATGTGGACAAAGTTCCGGAAAGCGTCTCCCTCACCTGGGGTATTTCCACGTCGCTGGCTTGCGGGGCCTTGGCGTGGGCTGCACAGGGATTCCACAGCACGTTTCTCCTCTTACCCATCTTGTCCTTTTTCTCTAGGGGCTTCAGATGTGATGCCAGCACGATGTTCCTGCAGGCAAGAAGAAGGGGATGAGATACTTAGCAAGATCAAATACTTTGAGGCTTCGAGCTTCTTCTCTGAAGCAATTTCTGAGTTTGGGACATATGTACCATCCAGAACGACCCAGGCAGGCTGGAGGAGCAGGCCCATGTGAACCTCATGAACTTCAACAAGGCCAAGTACAAGGTCCTGCACCTGGGATGGGGCAATCCCTGGTATCAAAACAGACTCAGGGATGAAGGGATTGAGAGCAGCCCTGCAGAGAAGGATTTGGGGGTACTGGTGGAAGAAAAGCTGGACATGAGCCAACACTGTGCGCTTGCAGCCCAGATAGCAAACCGTATGCTGGGCTGCATAAAAAGAAGCATGGCCAGTGGGTCGAGGGAGGGGATGCTCCCCCTCCGCTCTGCTCTCATGAGACCCCCCCCGGAGCACAGCGTCCAGCTCTGGGGTTCCCGGCACAAGACAAACATGGATCTGTTGGATCGGGTCCAGAGGAGGCCACAGAAATGGTCTGAGGGCTGGAACAGCTCTGCTGTGGAGAGGCTGAGAGAGTTGGGGTTGTTCAGCCTGGAGAGGAGAAGGCTCTGGGGAGACCTTATTGCGGCCTTCCAGTACTTAAAGGGGGCCTATAGGAAAGATGGGGACTTTTTACCAGGGCCTGTAGTGACAGGACGAGGGGCAACAGTTTTAAACTGACAGAGGGCAGGTTTAGATTGGACATGAGGAAGAAATATTTTACCATGAGGGTGGTGAGACACTGGAACAGGCTGCCCAGAGAAGCTGTGGATCCCCATCCCTGGAAGTGTTCAAGGCCAGGTTGGACGGGGCTCTGAGCAACCTGGTCTAGTGAGAGATGTCCCTGCCATGGCAGGGGGTTGGGCTGGATGATCTTTCAAGGTCCCTTCCAACCCAAACCATCCTGTGACTCTATCAAACAAGATCAGGATTCAAACGAGATCACGAACCATCAGAGGGGGGCAGAGGAAAAGAGAAGATATGCATGGGGCACTTGGCAGGCACATCCCCCTCACAGGTTCAATGTTAATCCGATCGTCAGGACCAACAAGGCAGGCATTTCCCCGTAGGCTGGACCGCTACCAAGCACCGTGGTTCCTCCGCAGCACAGGGAACGGCTCGCTCCCCTGGAGCTGGGCATTTCCACCCAAAGGTTCCTCCAGAGCCAGGGCCGAGGAACTGGCACAACTGTCTCCTCCTGCCTTTTTCTTACGATACGCTGACGTTTCTATGGCTTTGGGACTTCCAGAGGAAAGACCCTAAATTCTTACAGGGCCTAGGGACTGTTTCGTAGCTTGCAGCGCGCTGGGCAGGCACGTTTTTGTGGATTCATTTGAATTCAGCGTCTTTTTACACTGACATCTGCGCCTAACTACAGCAGCCCGGACTCAGTGGCTCACGTGGTTCCTCTCATCCCGTGGGATGAAGCCCTGCAGTCAGTCCTGCCAGTAACAGGCAGGAGGTTTTTGGAGGAGTCCAGGTCTCTGCTCCTATGCTAGTGTGGGCTACGCAAGTGGAGACGCTGCACCCACAGAGAGAAGCTGCTCCGTTACCTCCCTCAGATTGCTTCTACCGTTACCAATACACTGATGAAACAGCTTAAAATCACCCGAAAATCCTTTTATAGGGACTGGCAAGAAGGTTGGGGGAGAAAACACCATTTTAAGGTGTTTTCCTGCCTTTCAGGGATTGGATGGCACAACCGAATGCAGGTGGAGATGAAGCCGTGAATGGAATTTGATCTAGTCCCATATAAGCCTGCCAAGGCGTGGTCAAAGTCCCAGATCCACCTACAGATCCGTCTGTGGATGTCAAGGGACAGGGACTCCTGCAGACGGATCTATAGGTGGATCCAGGACTTTGGTGGGCGTTGGGAGTTCCCTGCGCTGCCTCTGCAGAGCATCCCCGCCATCCCCGGGCCACAAACCTGCTCCCAAACCACCTTGGACGAAGCGGTGATGGGTTTGGGAGCACGAACGCCCTGGGTGAGGTGCATGGGGACGCGTGTCGCCCTCTTCTTCTGCATCACCACCGCGGCATGGGGCGTGCAGGGAGGAAAGAGAGGGCAGGGCAGGCTGGGAGGGCTTGGAGGGTGGGTGCTGCGCCCGGGGACAGGGTGGGAGAACAGCGTGCTGGGAGGAGGGGACAGCGAGCCATCCCACCCCTGGGCTACAGCTTGGCCACCCCGGGGACCTGCACTGGAGCTGGCCGTTCCCGGCTGGAATATCTGACATCTTACCCCACAAATGTCAACCTTTTTGGGGGGCAAATCTTAAGACAAGGCTGAGTTTCTGTCCCAGCGGGGCTCTGTGCCACAGGGCCGTGGCCTTTTCGGGACCCCCGAAGCTGGGTTTGCTGCCCTGTCAAGCTGCGCTCGCGGTCACCTGGAGCAGAAAGCGCAGATGATCGGTGCAACCCCCTCTCAGAGTGAGGCTGGAGCTCAAAACCCGCTGGGTGACCTTGTCTCCTAAGAGCTCCCAAAACTGAAGTTCCAAAAGAGCTCCGAAAAAGCTCAAAAACCACCCGTGAGGTTGGGTCGGCCCCAACCCCTGAGGCGGGAGCACCCGGCACCCAGCAAAGCTTCGGTGTCGGCGTTGATGAAGCCCTTTGGGGTAGGGAAGCACCCAAACCCGCCCCCTGCCCCGGGCGTCCCCCGTCGGACCTGAACTCCTCGTAGGAGGGGACGCGCTGGCGCACGGCCCGTAGCTTGGCCTCGTTCTCCCTCTCCCACCTCTCGTCGGCCGCCACCGCCGCCCGCAGCTCCCGCTCCAGCGCCACGGGGTCGAGGGCTCCATCCGCCTCCATGCTGGCCCCGCCGCCGACCGGGAGCACGGGCAGGAGGGGCTCGGGGACCCCCCGGCAGGGACCTGAGGCCTGTGGGGACGGGGGGGACAGGGGGGACCTGTCGTGACAGTCCTGCCAGGGCTGGCCTTGGGCACCCCACTCCTGTCACAGCAGTCCTACCAGGGCTGGCTTCAGGTACCCCACTCCTATTGCAATAGTCCTACCAGGACTGGCCCTGGGGACCTCGCTCCTATCGTGACAACCCCACTCATACCATGACAGTCCTGCCAGGGCTGGCCTTGGAAACCCTACTCCTGTTGTGATAGTCCTACCAGGTCGCACACACCACCAGCTCCAGGGACCCTCACTCCTGTCGAAACAGCCCTGCCAGGCTGTGCATCTGGATAACAACTGGGAACCCCGCTGCTATCGCGACAGCCCCGCCGGGCCACGCACACCGCCGGCCCCTGGGCCCCCCCACTCTATCGCGACAGCCCCGCCGGGCCACGCACACCGCCGGCCCCTGGGCCCCCCC
>VYZW01060859.1:32900-57682 GCA_013401315.1 Balaeniceps rex
GGTGGAGGTGAAGGCGAAGGCGAAGGCGAAGGCGAAGGCGGGGGGAGGGATTCGGGGAGGGGGCGGTGAAGGCGGAGGGCGCTCGGCGGGCAGGCCGGGGCCCTCGCGGCGGTGCAGGGCTCCGGGGAGGGGCGGGCGGGCCTGGAGGGTCTCTCACGGTGCAGGCCGGGGGCCGGGGCCGGGGCCGGGGCCGGGGCCGGCAGGGAGCCCCGGTGCGGCGCAGTGCTGGGTGCTGTGGGTGGTTCGGGCAGGGATCCGTGGGTGCGCGGGGCAGAGTGCGCACCCTGCTCTGACCCCCTCCCCGCCCCCAGCATGGACACCGACCTGTACGACGAGTTTGGGAACTACATCGGGCCGGAGTTGGACTCGGACGATGATGATGACGAGTTGGGCAGAGAGTCCAAGGATCTGGACGAGGTGAGCGGTGGGGATGGGTGGAGGGGCAGCATCTCAGGGGAGCCTGGTGGGGGCCTCATCCTGCCCCGTACCCCCCACGGGAGCAGGGACTGAGCGCCATGGCCTTCACAAGCTGCCAGTGATTCCTTTTCCGTGCTGGGCTCTGGTTGTGCAGTGAGGCTTTGTTCAGTGGTGGAATTTGACTCCTGAGGATCAGAGTGGGTTGAGTTTTTAAAGGATTCAGCAAAAGCTGCCCTCCTGTTCCTGTCATAAAGGGAAAGACAAAGTTTCTGCTTGAATCGCAGTTAGAACTGGGAGCTTCTGTAGGTCAAGCCATATTTGGCTTTTTTATTTTTATTTTTTATCCTCAAATGGAGGATCTGTATCCATTCAGTGAGGTCTTCAGGCCTTTAGTAACATGCTGTAACGCTGCAGCAGTATTGCCAGGACCTTAACTCCTGGGTGGTGAAGGCAGAGCAAGGCTCCACATACACTAGAGGCGAGCGACGAGGGCAGGGAGGACAGCAGAAGCTGCTGTGCCATGACGGGGAAAGTGTTGGAGGACCGAGGGAGCCCCTTCTAGTCTCCCGTTCCTGCAGTTCGTCTGAAAGTCGTGTCTGTGTGATCGGGGTTGTGTTGTGTATACGAGCGAGGGGTGGGAGTCGCTGCAAGCGCTCTTGCTGTTCATTTTCAAGCTGTCCCCCTGTCCCACAGCAGGAAGAGGTGTGTTGCTCACAGAGGGCACCTCTGCAAGCTGCTCTGCTGCCTGATGTGAGGTGCTGGGGCCGTGTTGGTGGTTCCCTGGCTGGGTTTGTAGCTCTCTTCCGATGTACGACTCTGAGTCCATACCTTCTGGGGTGACTGGTGTTTGTAAAGCACTTTGGTGGTGGCAGCAGCCAAATGTGAGCATTGGTTGCAGCTCGAGGATGATGACGATGATGACGATATGGGGGACCATGACGAGGATCACCCTGGGATGGAGGTGGTGCTGCATGAGGATAAGAAGTACTATCCCACCGCCGAGGAGGTCTACGGGCCCGAAGTAGAGACGATAGTGCAAGAGGAAGACACGCAGCCTCTCACTGGTAAGTGGTGAGGAAGCAGCAAGTCGGGCATGGAGGGAGAAGACTCTTAATGGATCCTTGGAAAAGGGAACATAATATTCCCGTCTGTTCTCCCCACCGGTTTTAATGCTCCTTTCGAATTCCCAGGTCCCTCTCAGCCCCAGGAACGCGTAGACTCTTGTTTGTCTAGCATTGCAGAGGTTTTGGCACTCGGGATTATTACAAATGCCAAACAGACTATCTTTTGAAGAACAGATATCAGCAGATACTGGGAAGATGTTTAAGGAGAAATGAAAATGCATTTAAGTCGTCTGGTTTGATCCTTTTAGAATAGAATAGAACAGTTCAGTTGGAAGGGACCTACAACGATCATCTAGTACAGCTGCTTTTATAAAAAGCTAACAGAATCTGTCATCTTGAAAATTGTGGGTTTGTCTGCAAAAGTCCCTGTTGCCTGCGACCATTTCTGAGCCTGCTGAGTTCAGGGTCTCCGGTAACAGGGTTTTATTGTTCTTTCTCTTGTTTTCAGAGCCTATTATTAAACCTGTGAAAACCAAAAAATTCTCTCTGATGGAACAGACGTTACCGGTCACTGTCTATGAGATGGAGTAAGTAATATGTAGGGGTTTTAAGCACGTATGTTGGATCAGGCCATCTGTGCTGTGATTTCCTCACTCTTTGTTGTTTACAGGCAAAGGTGGGGAGGCAGAGTGGTGTGTACTATGTGGAGGAGCCAGATTTCGGGGGGCATTGGCTTTGTTTCTTACTGACACCACCAACAGAACTGAGTGCAGCTGTTTCCCAGATTTTGAACCAAAAAGAAGAGGAAGAAAGTACAAGACTAATCATTTCACAGATATTTTTCCCTCCACGTAATGCATAATTTTCTGACACTAGGGTGTAAATCTTACCTCGACAGCTGATACAAAGCTTGATAATCGGAAACCTTTGTGGTGCAGATTTGCTGAAAGCAAGTTTTCTTGACTGGCTCAAGAAATATTTATATGGTCAGTGTGTGGCACACCTCATACTGGGACATTTTGGGTTGATCCCAGTGACTTCTCTCTCAAATTAATTCCCATCTATCCTGGAGGAGTTTCTGGGCAGAATTTTTATGCCACCGGTTATATGCAAAGTTGCGTTGTCGGTCAGCATAACGCTGCAGCTAAGCTGCGCTTTTGCTGCACTTGATGGTGTTTGCTGTTTGTGCCCCGCAAAGCAGCCCCTGGGACACCAGGGTTGGGAGAAAACTCTGGAAAAAGTTCCAAACAAATCTAAAAACCGAGATACAACATCTCACGCGACTTTGGAAAGGAATAAAACCAGTTGTTTACTTTCTGTATTAAAAATACATAATCTTAGCATCAACGTCTACATTTTGCCGATGGGCGGAGGGGCTCTGTACCCTCGCGTGCACAGTGTTTATGTATGTTGTCTTCTATTTGAGGATGAACAGATTGAGCTGCGTGAGTGTCTTGTTAGGCTCATCTTTCCATACGCCACTTCATGGCTAGGCAGAGCTTTTTCCAATTTTTAATAGTCATCTTCAAGTGTAGATCCCAGAACCAGATGCAGGCTGAGTAGCAGTTCCCTGTGTGCCAAACAGACCCCAACGTGAGCAGTCCCTCTGCGTGTTATCAAGGATCCTGTTATTTTCTGGCAATAAAATTTCTCTGGAGTTTGTATTTAGTCAGTTGGTTACTTGGCTATCCAGGACCTTTTTGGAATGGCTGCTTCTTGGGGCTGTCCCTTGATGCTGTCGGTTTGGCCGTGTTCATTGATCAGAGAGATTTCTGGTAGCCAGATATAAACCAAAAAGCCAGCTGGGTCTTATTTTTCTAAGCAGTCCATTTTGCTCTTAGTCAATGACCTGTACTCTCCATTATCTGCCCCTTTCCTGATCCCTGTCGCCTCTGCTCGTTCCATCTGTAATGAATTCCGCTTCATCCTGTTCGTTGATATAAATGGTTAGGATGGGGCCAGGAGACATTCTCTGTGGGACTTAACCAGAAAACCTGCAAGCTTGGTATTGATTTCCCATTTAGCCTTATTTTAAGACCAATAAGCAAGCTTTTAATCAGTATTATTATTGATTTTTTTATTTTTTAGCTCTTAATCAAAATGTTGTACGTTAAGAACTCTACCGCATCAGTGAAAATTAAATCTTTTTAAAAAGGAGATTATTTGACAGCACTTATTTTCTGCAGACCCGTAGCAATGGATACTTGTTTTATAGCCTCCCATTATTTTTTAGAGGAGTTGGTAATTTAGGATCTCAATTATATTTTGGCCAGGATCCATGCAGAAGTGACCGGCCCATCATTACCCAGCTCAGTTGCTGATGCTAAAAAGATTTAAATTCCATTACTTTCCTTGAGTCCCTGGGAACGTCACTGTTTTAAGACCTGAAAATCATAATTCATAATGGTCTGTGGAGCCCTGTGGCTACCTTTAAAACTGTGTGGGGTGCTTGTTATCCAGCTCCGTGATTTACTTGACTGCCTGCCACTATTTGAGTGGAAGTATTTCATCATCTGAGTACATGGATGTGACTTTTGCTCTAATACTGACTAGAAGAGAAGAAAAATATTCAATAATATTCCATAGCTGGCAGTTTTACCAGCTCCGTATCCTCCCACCCACTGCCATCTGTCTAGGACTCCAACTCTCTTGTCCTCCCCATCTGGAAAGTGGGATTCTTCCTCCGCAGGGCATTGGCAGAATGAAAGTTTGGAGGGGATTCAGGGGGCACCTTGGATAGAAAGTGTAGCTGAAATGGCTCCTACTTTTCTTAGAGACAGCAGAAGCCTCCAACAGTCTTTTGTGTTTTGTTCCTCCAGTTTCCTGGCAGATCTGATGGACAACTCGGAGCTAATTCGAAATGTGACTCTGTGTGGGCACCTTCACCACGGCAAGGTAGTGTGAATATCCAACGTGTATCGGGTAGTAGTAACGATCTGTTTGTTGCTTACTTTTACTGTTGCTCTTGATCCCTCCATCTCCGCAGCAGCAGTCTCTTTCTGCTCCTCTTGCTAATGCAGTTATTTGTATGTTTTCTGGCCACATGGAAATAATAACATGCCCAACTTTCTCTGTACTGCTACTGGAGGGATGGGATCGTACTTGTATTTATCTGTCTGAACACAGTCACCTCCTTTCTTTGTGGTCTGGTATTTTTCAGACGTGTTTTGTTGACTGCCTGATAGAACAAACACACCCAGAAATCCGGAAGCGCTATGACCAGGACGTAAGTGAACTTTTGGTGTATTCCTGCCCTGGGGAACGTGGGTTGGCTGTTACACTCACAGGGAGCGTGACTGTACGTGGGGAAAATGTGGTTTAGTGGTTAGAAAGTAGGATTGGAAAGCCAGAGGTCAGTCCTAATTCTGTCTCTGTCACTTACTTGCCACCTTAACCATGTGTAAAGGGTTATTGTGTCCTGCTTCACACTTAATATTTGATACCAAAATGTGATATTCTGACTTCTGTTTTGTCTTTGCAGCTTTGCTACACTGATATATTGTTCACAGAGCAAGAGGTAAGTGATTCTTGTAGAACAGGCGGTGATTTTTATCCAGTTGTCTCATGCTTTACTCACAGTTACTTACTGTAGGCAGTTTCCTCTTCCATTTTAACAGCTTTTTGTGCCTTCTGCATTTTGATTATTTTCTTTATCAATAAAATGATCTGTTCCTCTTGTTTGCCTCAGTAAGATCCCTGGTCCGACTTCCTTCCATTTCCTGCAACCCTCACCTCCTTGTGTGATTTTATTTATCTGAGATGATAACCTGTGTAATGATGAAAATCTATACCAGAGTTATCTCAGCATATGGGTAGCTCCTGTTTTCTTTGAGGGAAAGAGGTGGAAGGGGTTCGCAGCAATGTTGGATGGGGAAAAAACCCTATGATTTCAAAATAAACATATTTCTCCTCTGTTTCCTTTGACGGGAACTCTTAGCTGGGTGCTCTGACTCCATGTGGTTGGGTGTGAATGGGAATCTTATTTTGTCCTACTCGCTAAATATTGTCATGACCGGAGCAATCCCATGAAGCATTTCTTTCTCTTCATCTTAATGCTCTACTTTAGACTCTGGGTGATCAAATCTTATGCTTTGAGGTATAACTTGATAGCAGAAGGGCAAAAGCACAGAAAAACATGCATCTTCTGTCTCTGGTGTTGCATATGATACTTCTTCAGCTGAAATGAGGCGTGGATTGTGCAGTGGTAGCTCACCAGTCTGAGCCAGTATGGATGGAGGAGCTGGGCTGGATGCTGCAGCAATCTGAGGTTGTTACTCCCTCCCTGTAACAGGGAGTAACAGGATGTCCTGGATGGATGTTTACTTCTTTCCATCTTTCTGATTTTTCTTTGGTCATCTTTTACATCTTTACATGGTGATGTTTTGGGTTTGTTTTTTTTTCCCTTTTAACTGATAATCCTGGTTTCCTGTCTTTCAGAGGGGAGTAGGGATCAAGAGCACACCAGTGACTATTGTTCTGCCGGACACCAAAGGAAAGTCTTTTCTCTTCAACATCATCGACACTCCAGGTGATTGTGTAATCCTGACAATCTTGTTTTGGGATGCGCTTAGCTGAAGGCAGCGTGCTGTGTGGAGCAGATCCATGACCGTGTGAACCAAGGTTTCTCTAATTAATAAACCCCTCTGGTCCTCTGGATAGTGCTATTGACAGGAGGAGAGCAGTGAAAACATGTGCAGTGATGGTTAATGAGGGCCTTCAAAGAGCTTTTGTGTGGGATTGCGGTGGGATTGTGTAGCATTGGCTCTCGGAAAAACAAAGAAAGAATCTATACCCTGAAACCTCACTGATTCATCTGGAAATGTCACTTAGGTGCAATGAAACCCTGGGAAGTTTTCTTTCACAGATGGAAACCCCTTGTTTTGTGTTTTTTGTAGATGATTCCAGCCTAGTCCTGAGCTAAGTTCATTCTCTGAAATCCCTTCCAGCAGTAACGACTGTGCAGCTGGCTTTTAGTCAAGCTTGTGTTTCTGATTAGCAGGCCTAATTGAGGGCTAATGGGGCTGAAAATGTGTTTCACTCAAGTATATGAGAAGTGCATGTAGAATTGGATTCTCCAGGTATCATGCGCAGTGGGGACCGTGCTTTTCTCAAATGCTGTTGCCCCACAGAGAGACTCGGCAAGTTCCCTCGAGCCTCTGACAAGCTCCTGTGGGGGGAATCATAATCACAGATCAACTTGTAAGAAACCAAGGCCAAACTTTAGAAAAGAGGGTCTTGGGACACATCTGTTGAGTTACAGCTCAAGATGAGGGAGGTTAGAGCGCAGGAGGAGGCTGGAGGGAGAGGCATCTGTTGTTCTTTGGTGAGAAGTAATCTTCCTCCTTTTCCTGCAGTACTTGCACAGAGCTGTGAGAAAAACGGTAACAAATGTGAGGAAAAGTGCCTGTTAAATGAGTTGCTGTGTTTGTTCTCAAAAAATAGCATTAAAGCTGAAGCGAATCCCTATACGGAGCTCTGGCAGCTGCTCCCAGGTCCCTGTCTGAGGAGAAAGCTGTCTCTGTTCTGCCTCGCTGGCTACCAGTGACCGGAGCAAGCTGCAGAGCAGAGGGATGGCTTTCCACCCTCTGTGCTGCTGGTGTCAGGGCTTACTCTGGTTCTCACTACCCGTTTGTGTTTTTGAAGGTCATGTCAATTTTTCTGACGAGGTGACAGCTGGCCTTCGTATCTCGGACGGCGTTGTACTTTTCATAGATGCGGCTGAGGGGGTGAGTGCCAGGTTCTCCTAGGGGTTAACTTCAAAATCTTTTCCTCTGGAATCTTTGATCCTGCCTTAGCAGGAGGACCTGGATTCGTTCAGCTTTCCGGGATGAAGGGTTTTTGGAGGACAGTTTGGGAAGCGAGAGTGTTTTCCAGCCAAAACAGGGAGTCAAGCCTCTGGCTTCTGTGTCCAGGGCTGACGTGATGCATGTGACCTGTGGGCTGATCATCTAATTTGTTTGCATCTCCATCCCCATGATACCTAAAACTGAGCAGGTTATTTATAACAGAGATGTCCAAAGGGTAGGATTCAAGGAATTCAGTTGGGTTAGCACCTACATCTAAATTTCAGGAAGATTAGCTGATCGCTGGTGGCTGAGCTCAGGCTTTTCTACAGAGTTGCAGCCCTGTGTGTAAGGGTCGCTGCTTTGTCTGTCACGCCCCAGATAGCATTTTGTGGATGGCTTTCGCTAGGGGTGTTTGTGCTCATTATTCCCTGCAGGTGATGCTGAACACAGAGAGGCTGATCAAGCACGCGGTGCAGGAAAGGCTCGCAGTGACCGTGTGCATCAACAAGATAGACCGACTGATCCTGGAGCTGAAATTGCCCCCTACGGATGCTTACTACAAACTCCGACATATCGTAGACGAAGTTAATGGTCTGATCAGGTATGGGTGTTTGGGATGATGCGTTGTTAGTGCTTGCTGTCCCTGTTCCACTGCAGGTGCTTTTCTTTGGGAGTCCGATGTGTGCCTAAAAACTCATGAGTTTGTCTTTTGGTATGTTGAATCATAGAAAATACAGCAGGAAGAACCATTGGAAATTCATCTCAGCCAATATATTGAACTATACAGGAAGGGCCAATCCTGCCTGAATTCTGACAAGCTTCATGGGATCAGCTCTTTTTCCCCCATTAAAATGTAGGGAAAGTGAACACATGACCGGCGCAGGGAACTTCTGTGCTCCCAAATATCTCAAATACACTGAAATTCTCCAGGCTGTATCCCAAACTGTAGGCTGATATGTCTCAAAGCTCCTAAACGTTTGTTACAAAACTAACAGGAACTTGCTGTCCCAACCCCGAAACAGAGGCTATGATACTTCTCCCAAGTAGCAACTGATAGGACGAGAGGAGATGGCCTCAAGTTGCACCAGGGGAGGTTTAGATTGGATATTAGGAAAAACTTCTTCACGGAGAGGGTTGTCAAGCACTGGACCAGGCTGCCCAGGGCAGTGGTGGAGTCCCCATCCCTGGAGGTATTTAAAAGCCGGGCAGACGAGGTGCTTAGGGACATGGTTTAGTAGTGGACAGGTACGGTTGGACTCGATGATCTTAAAGGTCTTTTCCAACCAAATGATTCTGTGATTCTATACTGCTATGGTCAGATCTCCTTGCAAGACCCTGCCCAGAGCAGGGAAGGGACATGATCTTCTCTAGCTTTCACAGTAGCAATGCATCGTTTCTGTGGGTTCTGCATCCAGGTGATGTTCTTAACAGCATTCTTCAATGTGTGTGTGTCTGCACTGTAGCCTGTATAACCCCAAACCGAATTCGCACGGGAGCTCACTTGCATGTGTCTCTGTTCAGTTGCTGCTGGCATCAAGCAGCTCAGAGCAGGATAATTTATCCTGTCTAACATGCTTGTGAACTTATTAAAACCATTTTGATTCAATTCTATCCTACGTTATTTGCCTTGTATTATCCTTGTATACCCTTGCTTGGTTGACCAACTTTGCTGCCTTTTTTTAGGGGAAGAAAAACTCTACCTGACAAAAAAATACAAAGCACTTTGTGCTGGTAACATTTTAGTTCTAGGTCTTTAAATATTTCTCAGCACACTAATGCTTTGAAATTTATAGTTATAAAATGATACTGACCCTGAAATTGTGATGGCAAGCATGCTGCAGCCCATTTTAAGATGCTATTTGGCAGTGTAGAATCCTTGCCTATCACATACTGCTGTTTGGTGTGGGAAGTGGATTTAAGTGTCTTCCTTGGTTCATAACAATGTTTTTTTTTTTCGGTCTGTAAAAACTGTCTCCTCTCAGCATGTATTCCACCGATGAGAACCTCGTTCTGTCTCCCCTTCTGGGGAACGTGTGTTTCTCCAGTTCGCAGTACAGCATCTGCTTCACGCTGGGATCTTTTGCAAAGATTTATGCAGACACATATGGTGAGGATTATCCAGAAACCTTGTACACTTTAACATCTCATTTCCTAACCTATTTTGTTGAGGCTTTCTGAGCCATTCAGCTTTGGCTTTCACTGCACATATATGGCCAGTATATGCGCTCTTGAATTTCTAGGAGTTGAGAGTTACTGCAGATCTGAGCTGCGGGTGGTAAAAAGCAAAAATAGAGTTCTAACTTGTTTTTAGCTAGATGGTTTCTCCTGATAAATGTTTCTTGAGTCAGAAGCCAATATTTTATATGTACCCTTAAGCAGAAAAAACAAGTCCTGCTCTGGCAGTTGAAGGCAAGTGTATGTGTTGTGCTTTGCCTCCTTATCAGAGCAGCTCAGAAGCGAAGCAGTTAAATTCTGCCTGCCTTTTCACAAAAGTCTTCGGAGTCTGAGACTCAGCTGCAGCCAGGCGCAAGCTTGGCCCACAAGGTTTTGCACTCTTGCCCTCTTTCTTTTTTAAGAAACTGTCTTTTTCTGGCTTTGATTTAATCTTCTGTTCCCTAGGTGCCCACTCAAGGCAATCTGCCACTTGTGAAAGTGGGCCTTTTGCTGCATTAGCCAGCTGTACAGCCAAGATTTTTGAAGTCTCACACTGGGGAATTCGGGGTGATCTGTACGAGCCGTGAGCAGGGGAAGAAGGATTTTGTAAAGCAGCTGGCCTAGCTCTTGCAAAGAAGTTAGCCTGAGGGAGGATGAAGTTGTAGAGGTCAGGGACTGATGTGTCAGGACTATCGTGTGTCCTCGTGAGTTTGGAGAAATAAATGAGTTCCCTGGGCATCAGAGCATTAACTCAATGCCTGCTAGGATGATGCCCCTTCTTTGGGGGACTGATAAAGATGCAGACACAGTTGGTAGGAGATGCCTTCCGTGTGGGGCAGACATGAGATGAACAGGTACTTGAAGTCAGTAATATTCGATTCTAGCCACCAGAGATTTTATGTGCAGCCACCACACTTCAAATAACATGAGTTATAGTAGTTTAACTGTCAAAACCGCAGCCACCGTGAAATTTCTTATGCTTGCACATCTGCCCACAGCAAAAGCTTGTTTGGAAACTGCTGTAAATTATCACCGCTGTCTTATTATTTGTAAATTCACCGTGACAGCCAAGCACTACACTCTTCCTTCAGCACTTGGCTATGCGCTTAGCGCATCAGCTGAAAAAGAGAAAAGAACCTGGAGATGTTCAGCAAGGCAGAAAATGCTTGTGATAAGCCTGCGGGGCAGATGGGGTGTAAGCCATCCCAGCACCTTGGCACTACAGTGTCAGGTTGCAGCATTAACATTTGGAAAATGAAGCAGATGTAACTGGGTTCCTGCAGCGTGGCGTCTGGCAGGCCAGGTCTTCTCAGCTCTAACCTTGTGTGTAATTGAGAGAGTCGAAATGTTCCTGAGAAGCAAGTGTGCGGACGCACGGTGTACCTGGGCTGCTGCTGTTGTCCTCAGTGGGCTGTTTTCTGCCTGCCTCTCTGCCTGGTCTCCCCAGGTGAGGGCTTAATCATTTTTTCAGAATTGGGACCAAGCGTTCACTCACCAGCATTGGGCCATTAAATCGAATCCTCAGGGTTGTTTTAAAAGCCAAACCCCAAAAATTTCCAAGATGAGAGAAAAAACCTGTGACATCTGAGAGACTTTTGTAATTTGTTTTTTCCTTTCAGGGGATATCAATTATCAGGAGTTTGCAAAGCGGCTTTGGGGTGACATCTACTTCAACCCGAAGACGTAAGAAGCCTGTTTTAAATGTCCATTAGTTTATTGATGGGTTTTTCCCTCCTTTCCCTGTAAAACGTGGGCTAGATGACTACCAAAGGTCCCTTCCAACCTGAGTTGCCCTATGATCCTGTGATGGCATAGTATCTGGGAAGGGTTGAGTCAAGCCTCCTGCTTGGTGTGAATCCATGTGGTCCTCCTGAATCCCACTGGTGGGAGCAGGGAGCCTTTTCTGGCCTTTGTTTGGAGTAAGCATGACTCCTGTCTCCATGACTGCTTCCCAGGGAGACTGGGAGGGAGAAGATAACCGGGGAAGAGCAGAGGCTGTGTTTGCAGTAGGGGTGCTTGCAGGCTGCAGAGTGCTTGCTCCTTATGTCTCTCCTTTTGTCCCCAACAGCCGGAAGTTCACTAAAAAGGCCCCAACAAGCAGTTCCCAGCGCAGTTTTGTGGAGTTCATTCTGGAGCCCCTGTACAAGATCTTGGCGCAGGTATGTGGTGGTTCATTCTCCTTCCCACGCTTCCAGATAGGAGCAGCCAAGGGCTGGGCACTGGGTGGTGGTGTGTCTGGTGCCTGTGGGACCCGCATGTCCTGTTACGCAGCGGGATCTTCACAGATTTCTGGGTTTGGGGGTGCAGAGCAACAGTGAGCAACTCCTTAACAGTTGCTCCTTGCAAATATAGCCCTATATTTGCACAGTTAATAGAACTGCCTTTGCTCTTTCTCGTATGCTCGAATATCAGCCAAGTGATAACTTGAACCGGCCAGCCAGTTCTCATGTGAGCTCTAAACCAGAGCAGGTCAAGAGCCCTGATGGTGACGGCTGGTATGTGAAGCTGCGCCTGGGAGTTATTGGCTTGGACCCCTGCAGCAAAGCTGAGAGTGGTGCTTTTTGTCTTGCAGGTGGTGGGGGACGTGGACACGACCCTGCCCAGGACTCTGGATGAACTTGGCATCCACCTGACCAAAGAGGAATTGAAATTGAACATTCGGCCCCTCCTGCGCCTTGTCTGCAAGAAGTTCTTTGGGGAATTCACAGGTAAATGCTGTTTGTCTTCCCCTCCACAATCTTCCCAATACCCTAGTCTCACATCAACAGTTAAGTGCTGTGTTACAGCCACGGAGTGCTCCCTTGCACAGATCCCTTCTCAGCTTTCCAAATATAAAATATTAAGCCATTTGCCCAAAGGACAGCTTGAGACACTGCTCACATCTTCCCCATTGCTGTGGGTGCAGTGCAGTCAGAATGGCTTTGCCTTGTGTTTATTGGAGTCCGTTTCTTTCCTCTACACTGCTTAATCATGTTCTCATGAAGTATTACTTTTCCAGGCTTTGTGGACATGTGTGTGCAGCATATCCCCTCCCCGAAGGTGGGAGCCAAGACGAAAATCGAGCATACCTACACTGGTGGCGTCGACTCTGACCTAGGCGAGGCCATGAGTGAATGCGACCCTGACGTAAGGAAACTCTTCTGCTTTGCTCTGAGTGTCCAGAAGCGTGGCAAATATGCCCTTCTTTCACTGCCTTGACAGGGCAGCTGCCTCCTAGACAGCCATCTGCACAGATTTGACTTCCAGCATTTTGAAACCTCTCATCCGATACTGAAACAAATTTCTTCACTCTGAGAAACTTTAGCTGCCTGCCAGGGCAGCCCTTGAGAGAGAGAATTGTTTGACAGTGTTCAGAGAAGAACAGGACTAGGTCAGGACTTTAGAGCACGTGGGAACTGCAGGGTGATTTTGTGTCCTTTTGCTGCCTTTTTGTTCCCTTTTCCTTGAAGTTTGATTCTCTCTCCAAGCTCTGAGAAAGCTGATCTGAACTATACCGATAAAAATAACCCTACATTAGTTAGTCAGCACCTTTCCTATCAAAGCCTTGCAAAAACCTTCCTCCTCAAACAGCTTGTACTGAGCTGTCATTCAGAATTGTCTAGAGCCACCAACGCCAGCCAGCAGCTAGTGAGCGATTTGCCCGTGACTTTTGCTCTAATGTCTGCAGACAAAATGAATCGCTTGTTTTAATGAGTTGTGATTACCCATATAAAACTATACGGTGGTGACTGTCACCAGATCACCAGTTGTGGAGTGACCTTATGGGACTGAGAGCTGTGGTCTGTGGAGGCTTGGGTGCTCTGCCCTGAGCTGGTTTGCAGGCCAGCAGATGATATTTCTTCTCGTGGCTTTGTTCCAATCGCTGTTTGCTGCTCCACAAGAGGAGGGAGGATTGCTCCAGAAAAGTCCAGCAAAGTCGTTCCAGAGTTCTCCATACAGGGCAAGGAGATGTAAGGCTTCCAGTGGAAGGAAATGAAGGACTTGGCAAGTCAAAAGAAGTATTTCTAAGTTCCAGACCATTAATCCCTTTGTATTCATGAAGATACCAGGTCTGTGTCTGTTTCTTGACTGTATTTTGAAAGAGGCTTATTTCTCTCTCTCTCTCTCTCTCCCCCCGCCGTCCCCCCTCCCTGGAAAGGGTCCACTGATGTGTCACACAACAAAAATGTACAGCACAGATGACGGCGTTCAGTTCCACGCCTTTGGCAGAGTGCTCAGTGGTACCATCCATGCTGGGCAGCCTGTGAAGGTCCTTGGAGAAAACTATACCCTGGAAGATGAGGAGGATTCCCAGATCTGCACCGTCGGACGCCTCTGGATCTCGGTTGCGAGGTACGGAAAGCTCTGGCAATATGTTCATTTGGGAGAGGAGTCACCTGGAGTTGTTGCTGCCAGGGACAAGGAGGAGGACAGCGCTGCAAGGGGCCTGAGGCTGGCAGCAGTGAGCGCTGCAGTGATGCTCCCCTGCCTTTTAGGTATCACATTGAGGTAAACCGGGTTCCCGCTGGCAACTGGGTGCTGATAGAAGGAGTGGACCAGCCCATAGTGAAGACTGCAACTGTCACGGAGCCTCGGGGCAACGAGGAGGTACTGTGCATAGCTGGTATCGCTCAGCCTTACAGAGAGTCGAGGTGATGGAGCGCATCCCAAAAGCTCCACTGGTGAGGTTAAAGAAACCTTGTCTGCCGAGGTGCCGGGGCACAAGAGCCGCTGAGGGAAACAGAACAGCTTCAAACGCCGTGTCTAACTGCGGTGGCCATCTAAGGATGCAGAGATTCAGCTCTTTGTCCTTAATCTGGTTTCAGGCTCAGATCTTCCGTCCTTTGAAGTTCAACACCACATCTGTCATCAAAATAGCTGTAGAGCCGGTCAACCCCTCGGAGCTCCCCAAAATGTTAGATGGTCTCCGCAAAGTCAACAAGAGTTACCCCTCGCTTACTACCAAGGTATTTCTGGTGTATATATGGCTGTTTCCAGCTCATGCTGTGGGCTGATCTTAAAAATAATTTTTTACTGTAGGTTGTTTTGTTTGTTGTGGGTTTTTTCATGCTGTTGCAGTTGACCTCATAAATCATGTGGAAATAGCAGAAAACTGTAAATCTGGCAGAAAAACACACACCTTGCTGTGCCAGGGAAGCAGCTTTCTGCAGAGCACATCAGCACTTTCTGCTAGAAAAGGCTGTGGGAGCTTTCCTGGGGGTGCTCTGATCCTAACCAGTTTTATTTAGAGCTAACACTTCCTCAGGCTTGCGTAGGAGCCTGGAACACGAGGCCCCGTGAGCAGTAACGTTGTCAGTTGAACCCCTCTCTTATTTTTCAGGTGGAAGAGTCTGGGGAGCACGTGATCCTGGGGACGGGGGAGCTCTACCTGGATTGTGTGATGCACGATCTACGGAAGATGTATTCAGAGATTGATATCAAGGTGAGGAAATGAGAGGGATTTTCCCAGCTGGGGAGAGGGTTTTGTCCCCCTATCTCAGAAGAATGGGAGAAGAAACCTAGCTGAACGTACAGCATGGATTTTGTCAGGTCCTTTTAAAAGGAAAAAAAGGGCTGTTAGGATGCAAAAGTCACTCTTACAGCCTGACTGTGTCACACCATTGTGATTGAGAGCCTGAAAATTGGCTTGGAGAGGGGTGTGTGACCACGTTCCAGCATTTTCCTGTACTTCAACCATTGCCTGGCTAGCACCAAATAAATAAATTGAGCAGAATTTTTCATACCTGGAATTAGGTTTAAATGTTCCTGTCTTGTTGGAATGAAGAAATTAGTAAAGCTGCCTGTGCAGGTCTCAGTGGTTCCTACGCGAGGCTGATTAAAACACTGGCAGATGAACCAGTTTTTTCTTGTAGGTGTTCAAAGGTTTCAAAGGTTTCTTGTAGGTATTCAAAGGTTCTCTTTAAAAGCAAAAAAGTACTTGAAAACCTTACAAACCTGTTGTCATTATTTCAGGTCGCCGATCCAGTTGTGACATTCTGCGAGACAGTGGTGGAAACGTCCTCCCTAAAGTGCTTTGCTGAGACACCCAACAAGAAGTAAGAGCCCGTGGGCGAGCTGGGCGTTGGAGACAGGCAGATGGAGGGGTTCCCTGCAGACTAGCCTTTGTCCCCTCCAAGGGGTCTGTTCTCGGTGGCTGTTGTCCAGACAAGTGGCGTGTGCCCGTGTTGGCAGCCTGCCGATGCAGCAGCTCTGCTGAGCTCCTCAGTAACACGCTTGAGTCCTAGGGATGTTTCTGTGCTTTGTAGGAACTCTCAGAATGGAGGGAATAAAGACAGATCCACATCCTCCTTTTTTTTTTTTTTTTTAAGCTAAATTTCACACCTTCTCAGCAGTTTTGTGGCATTTCCAAGACTAGGAGTTGTACTGGGATCCTAGAGCAGGTGCCAAAGAGCCCAGTGCTGCCTGCAGTAACTCCCCAAACGTTTCATGAGCAAAAGCTTTGTCTTCTCTTATTCGTTCTTAATCTTGAAATGGATTTTTTCCTTCCTGCTGTTGCACTGGAGTCTTATAGCCTGGTCTCGTCTTCTTCCTCCAGCAATGCTTTGTGAGATACATGTTTGAAAGACAGAGGCCTGGGAGGGAACGTAGGCTGAATAACCAGGATGAAATCTAGGCGCACAGGACATTTTAATGCCTGAATTTTCAGGGAAATCACGATCTGTCATATGCTGAAGGTGGCTTTCCGGTGTTCCACTGTGGTTTCTGGTTCTTCCTACCCTCTTTTATTCTGATATACTCCCTCCATGGTTGGCAACCTTATTTTTGGGAACAGAAAGGTTCCAGTCTTAGGTCGCTCTCTGAACTGTTGGGCATGTGGAGTGACCTGCTTTGGGGGCAGGTTACTTGCGTTGGTAGGATTCTCCAAGGCAACGTCCCATGTGTCGGACACAGTGAGTGCTGGCTCTGATAGAGGCATCTTGCCTGGCCCATGGGCTTCCTTCTGTGGCCCGGACGAGTGCTGGACATCTGGCAAGGGGGATGGAGCCATGTTGTCCCTTAGCAATCTGCTTCTGGAGATCAGCAGACTTCGGAGAGCAGTTGTTAAGTGCCTGGGCTGTCTTTACAAGCAAGACAGTAACAGCGAAGGACACGGATGGCTTCATCTCCCTAGCTGTGTTCAAGGCAATGCACAGTCCCTGAGGTCCTGCCAATTACTCCCATTTCCATCGTTCTGCGGACTAATTGCGACCGTTTGTCTTCTCAGGAACAAGATAACAATGATTGCTGAGCCTCTGGAGAAGGGACTCGCAGAGGACATTGAAAATGAAGTGGTCCAGATAACATGGAACAGGTATGACTGATCTGGGGAGAGCAGGAATCCATCTAGAATCAAATAATTGGGGAAAAAAGGGAATGCTGGGATCTTCAGGGGGCACAGTATCAGCCAACAGCCTCTAGGCAGGCGTCCTGGTTCAACATTGCTACCAGCTAGTCCGTGAGCATCCCTGCCCCAGCAAACAAGTTGCTCCAGGTAAAAAGCTGAGACCCTTTTATGCCTGAAGGGAACAGGGTCATAAATATGTTGTGAGTGCAGGTCAGATACTTGTTTCTTAAACTTTCTTCCCTCCTCCTTCTATCAGAAAGAAGCTGGGTGAATTCTTCCAGACCAAATATGACTGGGATTTGCTGGCTGCCCGTTCCATCTGGGCCTTTGGGCCAGACGCCACTGGCCCAAACATCCTAGTAGACGACACGCTGCCCTCAGAGGTGAGAAACGCAGGCAGGGGGGTTATGTTGCAGTGAGACGTTTGTCCTGTGGTGCCAAGAGGTGACCGCTCCTTCCAGAACCTGCAGCAAGGTCCTAATGCTGTTGGAGTGCTTGTTGGTTTGCCAGATCTCAGGTCTGCTGTACTTTCTCCACCATACTCCTACACTGGCTAGCAAATTGCCTGTTATTTTTCAGGTGTTGCTATTTGAGCCGACGTCCTCAAAATTGGCAACTAATCAGCCTGCCTTTCAGAATTACCAAAATATGGACTCTTTTAATTTATAGCTCTAGATGGCAGACTCTGAAGATGATGCTCCTGAGCTGTGAGAGGGAGGGATGGACATTGCGGGTATCAGGGGACATTGCTGTTCTTCTAGGAACTGGCTTTTAAACACCAGGGTCTGTCTGTTAGTGCCTCGTGATGCAGATTTGGATTCTGAAGCAGTCTGTCTGTCTGTCTGTAGGTGGACAAGTCGCTGCTGGGCTCTGTGAAAGACAGCATTGTGCAGGGATTTCAGTGGGGGACCAGGGAAGGGCCTCTCTGTGATGAATGTAAGTAGGACCCGCGGAGAAGTGGAGCTAATAAGATCGATTAAATTCTTCCATCTCTAAGCACTCAAGTGACTTTGCTGGTGCAGTCCCTCAGTGGCCAGTTCCCTTCGCACGCCGCAGCTGGGGACAGCTCTGGGGGTGGGTGACAAGGGAGATAAGAGAGCCTCCCCCTTTTTCCTGGCTGCAGATGCCACCCAGGCACTGGAACTTGCTGCCTGCCTACAAACCAGGGCCTGTTAGCTGGCAGGCTGCCTCCTCCAGACCTTGGCTCTGCTCCTCATAGTTCAGGTGCAGACCCTTGAGCACCCTGCACGATAAGCTGCTGAATCCTGTCTTGGATATGCAGGACGTGGTCATGCCTTCCCTGCTGGAATTAAATTTAGGAGAACTTCTTCTGATGGCTCGAGGTCTTTGGGTGTTTGCTGTGTGCTCAGGGTCTCTGGGGATGCACGGTTGGTGCTGGTGTGGCAGAGAACATCCCCCTCGAGTCACTTGCTGTCATTTCTGCCCTTCCCCAGTGATCCGCAACGTGAAGTTTAAGATTCTGGATGCAGTGATTGCTCAGGAGCCCTTGCACCGGGGTGGAGGACAGATCATCCCGACGGCCCGGAGAGTGGTGTATTCTGCTTTCTTGATGGTGAGGGTTACGCTGTGCGTGACAAAGACTGAACCTCGTGCTGTGCCAGCTCCTGTGGGCTCCAAGGAGCGCGGGTTGCACATGTGCTGCGGTATCTGCCCCGAGGATGTTTAAACTGACTCATTTATCCATTAATGTTTCCAGCGCCCTTGTGGGCTGGCAGATGGGTTTTACAAGCCATCACGTTCCAGTCTGGCTGGAAACTTGTGTGCATCTGCTCTGTCTCCCCTTTTTGCTACTGTTTGGCTTGCTGGGAAGGGTAGGCGTGGGGGAAAGGGAAGCATATGACTCATGGCCAGAGGAGAAAAGCTCCTTTCAGTGTGTGTTTGATGTTGGTTTGGGCAGCCGCGGGGCAGCAGGAACCCTTTCATCCCCAGTCAGGTGCTGCATTTGACCAAAGTATGCCAGTCCCTGACTCTTACTTGAACCAAATTGCGTTGGCGCTGCTGGATGGCTCAATGGCTTGGGTCCCTTTCTCCCCGCAGGCCACCCCTCGCCTGATGGAGCCCTACTACTTCGTGGAGGTGCAGGCTCCTGCCGACTGCGTGTCTGCGGTGTACACAGTCCTGGCCAGGCGGAGGTGAGCTGCTCTGACCAACTGCGATCGCCTTAGCATTGCAAAGCAGTAACTGCTCGCTTGGGATCTGGGCTGCTAGAGACGTTCGCAGTCCTAGCACTGCTTGTAAGGCGAGGGGAGAGGGTGAAATCTGTATGAAGTGACAGCTGAAAGCTTCCTTGACTGATCCCAGCCCCTGTGCTGTGTGGGGAGGGGATGTCCAGATCACACACAGCCTTTGGTTTGTAACTGTTTCTTCCTGAGTCTCAGAGAGGAGAAGATATAAAGGGACATGAGACCCCACCGGGAGTACTGTGTTCAGCTCTGGAGCCCCCAGCATAAGACAGACATGGACCTGCTCGAGCGGGTGTAGAGGAGGCCACGAAGATGATCAGGGGGCTGGAGCACCTCCCCTATGAGGACAGGCTGTGAGAGAGTCGGGGTTGTTTATCCTGGAGAAGAGAAGGCTCCGGGGAGACCTTATAGTGGCCTTTCAGTGTATAAAAGGGGCTTATAAGAAAGATAGGGAGGGACTCTTTATCAGGGAGTGTAGTGATAGGATGAGGCGTAATGGTTTTAAACTGACAGAGGGCAGGTTTAGATTGGACATGAGGAAGAAATATTTTACCATGAGGGTGGTGAGACACTGGAACAGGCTGCCCAGAGAAGCTGTGGATGCCCCATCCCTGGAAGTGTTGAAGGCCAGGTTCGACGGAGCTTTGAGCAACCTGGTCTAGTGAGAGATGTCCCTGCCATGGCAGGGGGTTGGGCTGGATGATCGTTAAGGTCCCTTCCGACCCAAACCATCCTGTGACTCTATGACGTATAGGAAGGCTAATCTTTTGATGTGTTGGCAGAGGCCACGTGACGCAAGATGCTCCGATCCCGGGCTCCCCTCTCTACACCATCAAAGCCTTCATCCCAGCCATTGATTCATTTGGGTTTGAGACAGACTTGAGGACCCACACGCAGGGACAAGCCTTCTCGCTCTCTGTCTTCCACCACTGGCAGGTGAGTCCATGCCCTGGTGAGACTGGGAAGAGGGACATGGTAGGATCAGGCACCAGGTAGGTGGTCTCAGTAGAGCGCAGTGCCACGGCTCACGCAGGGGAGGACAACTTCTCTGGAGAACATCCTCAAAGGATTTGGAGTTGGGGAGGCTTTGTACGCTAGCTGTTCAGTGTCTGCCAGAAGCCGATGGCTTTGTTCCAACTCACATCACCCTTTGCTCTAGCGAGGGAGCGCTGAATGCTGCTGCTTGCTGAGCATAAGGGTCCTGTAGTGCTTGGAGGGAGGACATCCTCGTCCTGGAGAAGGGAAGCTGTTTGGGTGCACCTGGGGCTCTGCAGCTTGGGGAGCAGAGGGCTTGGAGCAGGGCTCGGACTCGCTGGTCTGCTGTAAGACGTGGGTTGCCATGCTTCAGCTTTGCCTCTCAGAGAAGGCTTCTGAAACCTATGGAAAACAGGGTTTGGGACAAAATGCTCTGGGCCACTTCCATGTCTGGGGCAAATCGAGTCTCGTGGGAGCTACCACTGTGAGCCTGTGAGGTGCACAGCTACTTGTGGTACAGCCAGGGGGGAGCAGCAGCAGCGACTGAGCCCCAAGAGCTGGCTTAAAGGTCGAGATGCAAAAGCCCGAGGCTTGGCTCCGAAAAGAACAAGTGTGCCTGATTTCTAGAGAGGGTTGTGCTGACTGGGCCCCACGTGGGTGGTTCTGGTTAGCGGGTTTTTAGAGGTCTTGGAGTACACCAGCAAGTGGGGAAGGTGGGATGTGTTCTTGGCTTGGGTTAGCAACACTATTAGTGACTTCTCGCAGGAACGATCACCAGCAGTGACGTGACAGGTTTTCTGTGCCAGAAGAACAGATGGGGTGTTGGGGCTGTCACACCAAGGCTGGGGGTGTCCGCAGGGTCCAGGGGTGTTTCCTGCTGCAGTTCAGGCTCTCCAGGAGGTTGAACCAGCCCCCGGCATCGCTCTCACGTCCTGGCCCTGTGTTTCAGATTGTGCCTGGTGACCCCTTGGACAAGAGCATCGTCATCCGACCCCTGGAGCCCCAGCCAGCCCCGCATCTGGCCAGAGAGTTCATGATCAAGACCAGGCGTAGGAAGGTACGTCTGGGAGTAGTTCCTGCAGTGTCCCTCTGTCCATCTGTACCGGCAGCTGAGCTTTTGCAGGGTTGTCCCTTGGGCATGCCATGTCCCCTCTGTGTTCCCAGAGTGGACCGATGTCCTTTGTGCCTCGGGTCTTCCCTCGCTCTGATCCCTCGTGCTGCCTGTTGGTGCCTGGGATAGTCCCGTGAGTGACTCATCTGGCAGCGACTCCAGCCAAAAGCGGGGTCCTGCAGCATCCCCTGAGCCGCGCTCCCTCCCCAGCGCCCATCTGACCCCTTGGTGGCCTGATTTAGTCCATTTGTCCTGCAGAAAAAGCAACAACTGGTTTCTGTGCTGGTTTAGTGAGCTGGACTGAGGGGTTGGAGGGGCACCTGGGACCGCACAGGGAGCAGAGGGAATCAAGCTGCCCTTTGGGAGGGCAGTGAGCTGGTAGCAGCAGCAGCAACCACTCATTTACAGCTTCCTGAGAGGCTGTTAGATGTCTTCAAGCCACTGAGCAATGTCTGATCCCTTGCAAATTCTCCCGCCTCCTCTGGAGCCTGAAAATTTACCTTACTGTGGGACACCAGGGCTTTTTTGTGGGATCTCTGCCGCGATGGCTGTACGAGTGCTGGCTGCCAGAGGAATAACCTCTGGTTTCGCAATTAACCCTGCAGGGCTTGAGCGAGGACGTGAGCATCAGCAAGTTCTTCGACGACCCCATGTTGCTGGAGCTGGCCAAGCAAGACGTCGTTCTCAACTACCCCATGTGAACGTGCTGCTGTGGCGTGAGGGCTGACCTGAGTCCTGGCTGGCGTCTGTCTGTCCTTCCCCATCCCCGCTTGCCCAGCCCTGGCTCCTGGATGCTTGGGGCACGCAGGGAACCACTCCTCAGGTCGCTCTTTCGTGGCTGTAGAAGTCTCCCTGGGCATTCGTGGACTGTGCACTCAGGGCCTGCCCTGTGTAGGGAGCAACCCCGAGCGCTGATGCTTTTTGTGTTATTAGTCTTCAGCCGTTACGGCCTCCAGTGAGGAGATTTTCCCTTTGGATACCCACATGGGTTATCCCCGGCTGCAGCAGAGCAGCGTGAATATAATGTCAAGATTACTGAGGACTGAGCGTAAACGTGCATCAAGCATTTGAGCTTTCTGCTAACCCTCTCCTGGCTGCCGGGGGGTGTTTTGCCTTGGGCAAAGCACGTTGTTGGGCAGCTGAGGAAGGCGGGGATGCTGGGGTGGGGGGTGCTTCTACCAGCCTCCCCAGGAGAGGAGACAAGTGTGGCTTTTACCTTTTTTGTACACCTTTTTTGAACCCTTTTAAACGTTTAATACAAACTTCCACACAGGGCTCGGTCTGATTGCGCCGAGAGAAGGCAGCGCTGTGAGAGGCTCTGCCTTCACCAGTGCTTAGAGCACACGCTGCCCCAATTCCCCCGTCCTCAGCCCTGTCCCACCCCCAAGGGCTCTGTGTCCCCCAGCCAGCCCAGGACAATCCTGTGCCACACTAAGATTTTCTTCCTTCTTCACTAGGTCTTGGGCTCCTGCTGTGTTTTCAGAGGAACTCGTCAGCTGCTCGTGCTCTGAAAGGTTTTCAGTGCTCCCTCTCCTCTCCCATGCCCCAGCTCCTCGCTCGGTGTCCAGACTCGGCCCCGGGTCCGCTCCTGAGCGCATGCTGTGGAAGTAGGGCTGCTTTACATCTCGTGGAGGCATTTACACCCTCTCTCCCCCCTGGCCCTGCTCTGCTGGTGCAGCTCCCCCCCAGATTGAGCCTTGCCTGGGATTGCCCTGATGCTGCTGTGATGAATTTGGCCACGGGGAACCTGCCCCAGAGCATCCCCGCGCTCACAGGGGCTCGAGATGGCTTGGGGGGGCACGCAGCACCCTGGGAGCAGAAGATAAAGCCAAGGACACCCCCCCAAACCTTCTCCCAGCTGCTGATGGAAACTGTGAGGCACTGGGCTGACCCAGACATGGGGGATAGGAAGCAGCCCCAGGAAAGCGTGTCCAGCCATCCCGGGGTGTGCCAGGGATGTGGAAAGTGGATGTTGCGGGGGATAATTCAGAGCCGCTGCTCACCAGCGGGGCTTGGAAACCAGAGAGGGGAAGGATTTCCTGCCGCTGCTGGTGGAAAACGGCAGCGCCTGGCTGTGCTGCCCCATCCCATCCGCCCGGCAGGAGGGTGTGCGGTGGCGGGGGCTCTAGCCGTATCTCTGGGCTCAGCCTTTCCTGCTGGGAGATCCCCATCGCCTTCCGCATCCGCCCCGGCACCGTGGCCTCACCAGCAGTGCATTCCCCCTCTGCCCTGGGGCAAAGCGGGGTTCAAGCCCTGCCTGGTGCAGGCAAGACCAGCCTTACACCCCGGCCAACCTGCCCGCGGCCTCGCTGGGGGTGCTTCTGACCTCCCAGTACAGCCCAGCACCAAACTGGGCCTGGGGACCAGGCCAGGCATCTCCTGGAGCTGTGCAAGCCCAGAACTGCTCACGCCGGGGCTGCAGCAGGGTCAGCACCCGCAGGGCTGGCAGCACGCTCAGCGCTGCACCATGCGTCCCCAGGCTCGGGGGATGCGACCCTCGGCTCCGGAGCCAAGTGCTCGGCCGCTCCATCCCATTGTGGCGAGGGGTTTTGTCCCAGGAAGGGGACATCCGTGCCCTCCCCGGGGGGCTCTGATCCCAGCTCTCCAGGGCCCAGTAACGGGGCTGGAGGGTCCCGGGGGGGCAGCCATACACCCACGGGCATCAGCGCCGGTCACCCCTGCCCTCCGGAGAGCAGAACCACGGGGCTGCAATGCCTGACGGGTCCCTACGGATCTGAGCATCATCCCGGCTTTCACCCCAGGAGGGGCGGCAGGATACGGCCCGGGCAGGCGTGGGAAGGAGCCGGTTCTCACGAAGGCAGTTCCCAGCAGCTGGAAAACGCTGACCCGCAGCCGGGCCCGAGCGGCCGCACGAGCTCTCTCGAAAACCTGGCCCCGCGTGTGCGGGCTGGGAATTTTCCACGGAAACAGCTCTTCCCTGGGAACAGGGCCTGTGCGTGGCCAGACCCTGAACCCCGGCCCCTTCCGAGCAGCTGGAATTTCCCCCCTGCCGGTAAAGGAGCTTTGCCAGGTGCAGGGTGCCCCAGCGGATGCGCCCGCCCGGGGCGGCAGCGAAGGTAAATTGAGGCACGGTGGCACGCAGAACTGCTCGCCAGGGCAGAGGGTGCTGGGGGGCTCCATCCTTGGCACGAGTTCATCGGGGCTCAGCACAGGGACCCGCCAAGGGGGCAAATGCCCCTGTCCGCAGCGGGGTCATCGGCAATGAGGGATGCTGGCCCGACCCCTCAGTCGTCCCCATTTGTCCCCCGTCCCCACTGACATCACAGGTCCCTGGGGGGACGCACTGCCTTGAGCAATGGGCTCCCAGTGGGCTGAGCCCCAGTCCTGCTCCCAGTGTCCCTGTCCCCACCCTGCTCCCAGTGTCCTTGTCCCTGTCCTGCTCCTGATGCCCCCACCCCCACCCTGCTCCTGGTGTCCCTGTCCCCACCCTGCTTCTGGTGTCCCCATCTGTGTCCTGCTCCCAGTGTCCTTGTCCCCAGCCCTGCTCCCAGTGTCCTTGTCCCCATCACGCTCCCAATGGCCCCGTCCCCACCCTGCCCCTGGTGTCCCTGTCCCCGTCCTGCCCCCTGTCCTGCTCCCCATGTCCCTGTCCCCGTCCTGCCCCGGAGGGGCCCCCGCTCCCCTGGTCTCCGAGGCCATCGCTCGGTGTCACAGGACGCGTCCCTGTCCCCAGCCCGGGTGCCCGCCGGCCACGGCCGCACCCCACTCCCGCAGCCGCCCCCCCCC
>VYZW01060859.1:58215-100240 GCA_013401315.1 Balaeniceps rex
GGGCGGCGGGGGGGTGACGGGCCGGAGGTCGTGAGGGGACCGAGCCGCGGGCTCTGAGGGGAGCGGGGCGCTCCGAGGGAGGTGGGAGCCTGAGCGGAGCCGCGGGGGCTGAGGGGACGGAGCCACAGGAGGCTGAGGGGAGCCGGGAGCCTGGGGGGATCCAGGCGCTCTGTGGGGAGCGAGGGGCCGAGAGGAGCCGCCGCCGGCCGCCGCTGCGAGGTGCCGGTCGCGCCTCCGGAGCCCGGCGTCTCCCGTGGGCCGGGCGGGCCCGCGCGTCCCCGCTGCTCGCCCGCAGCTGGCACCGTGGGCTTTGTCCCTCCGAGCTTCCCCGGCGGGCTCTGGAGGGCAGGGACGCGCCCTGGGCCCCGCTGCGGGGCGGTGGCTTTCGGGGCCGGGCATTTCTAATGGGTTTCTCCCAAGTGAAGAAATGCAGACCCTCGCCACAGCTTTCTGGCGTTAGAGAGAAGGGTGCTGGGTGCTGGCAGTACACAGCCTTCGAGGAGTTTTTACCACCTTCAGTGGTAAATTTTGCTTTTTTCCTGTGATGCTGATCTTACTTGCAAGTAACAGGTAACTTTTTTACTTTAAGAGATACCAACTGTTCGTCACCTCGCTGGTGCGCACTCCTCGCAAAGCCGGCTCTGCCATCCCAGCTCCTCAGCCTGGCAGGACAGTGCTCAGCAGATCCCCGAGCATTCAGTCCACAGCAGCAGACGCTGCTGTAGCACCACCACAAGCTAAGAAATCAATAGCTCCTTGCTCTCCTTGGCCAGATAAATGTTTATAATGCTGTTGATAGCCTGAGTTAACCCTGTCTCGAGCTAGCTGGGGCTACAGCCGTGCGGTTTGACATTTCTCTGCGCTCGTTCCGAATGCAGAGCATGAGGAGAAAAATCTGCCCCCTGTATCGGATAACGAAAGTTTTGGCCTCTGTTGGGCCTAACTTTCACCCATCGTCGTAGAATTTCACAAGAATGACATTTGTACAGTTACTTTTACTGGCTTTTTTTTTAAGCCAGTTCTCTTTTCTACTGGTAGAAATTAGTTGTGACTCTTTCTGGTCATTGCGACCTTGCTTCCCAGGGAAGTACTAATTTTGTTCCACCGTCAAATTGATTACAAATAGGAGATAGTGCACAGAGATTTAATTAGGGCATGGATGTACAGTATGGATTCTCGAGCAACAGTTGGTAATACCGGGTTCGGCTTTTTCATCGGGTGTTTAGTTAATATTTAGAAATAAGAGGAAGAACAAAAACCTTGCATTTGACAGACAATTGATTTTTCTTGTTATTATTTCCATGTCTTCTGCCCACTGTAAATCAAGGATAATTGGTAGAAAAAAAATCTGTCCCTTTCTGCTAGAAATCTGTTTCACGGTGATGTTCAGCAAACCAGCCATCAGTCCAGTTACCAGACCCCACCTTTCTTCAGGTCATTTAAGAGGGGAAAGCTGCTGTTTTCTGTCAAGACTTGTGATTAGCGAAATGAAAGGTGCCCTTCCCTGTATTTTTGATTCTTTCCAAGTATGTTCTAAAGTTATGCTTGTGCTTTCCTGGGGGAACAAGTAAGCTCTGTTCTAGGGGGCGGGATATGTAAGAATTTTTGAAAGAAGATGAATATACAAACACACAGGTAATTTGAGCCTTACTGTGCCGTTCCTTATTCTCTCCGTATGACTGCAAACAGCTGAAAGTCCCGTATTTCCAGCAATCCTAAAATTAACTCCAGCATTTCTGCAGTTCTAAAAAGGCAGGAGGGGACGATGTTTGTTTTCCCCCTCGCGTCGCACTGGTGACTGAAGCGGATCTGGAGGGCTTGGCAGTGGGTGGGGTGAACCATTACATATTTTCTGTGTCTGACGAATGTGCAGGCTGCTTGGCGTCCGTCCTTCTCCTCTCTCCGGTCAGCGGCAAAAGCTCCGCACGAGTAGATAGACGGTCCTGACGATTAAAGACGAGGTGGAGTAGTTTGGCTGCAGGGATTTCCCGCGCGGCAGTGCAGCCGGGGGTCCTGTATGGCCAGGGGCTTCTGACCATGTCTGCGGCTGAGGAGGGGGCGAGGTAAGGGGGTGAGGGGGCTCGGAGCAAAAGCTCAGGTGAGCTGGGGCGGGTTGATGGTGTGCTGAGAGCGGGCGGCTGCGTGCTCTGGGTCGGTTGAACTGAGCGTGGGTCTCTGCCCTGGGAGTATTTCTGTGGCTCTTTGTAAGGAAACGATCCCTTTGCAGTGTATTTCTCGAAAAACAGTAACTTGACTGACATTTCTGAATTGAAATGGCAAAGGATGGCGCAAAACAGAACAAGGAATGTATGTTAGCACGCTTTGACACATAGGTTTGAAGGTTTGTGTTTCAGATCCCACAAAACTTGTTTTAAAAGCCCGTCTCCGTTTTTTCGACTGTGTTGAAAACGCATTCAGGTGCTGTTTGTTGTGGCTACTTGGGTTCATCACCCAGCTTCTCTCATCCTTGCAGTGGCTTAAAAACTGGCTTTACCAAGTTTCAGATCAGTTGAAATTGTGAAAAGTTGTTCAAAAAATCTTAATGACTGGCTGTACCCTTACCAATGTGACTACCTCTAGTACTTATAACACTAAAATTGTGAGTTTGTATTATCGCTGATGCAGTGGACTATTGAATTACTGCTAACAGACAACATTTCATTTAAGAAAACTACGTGTTTTCTTAGTTGATGCAAGTTTTGGGGGTTTTTTAAAGCAACTCACAGTCTGAATGCATGATTATAAATGAGGAATTGTCATGAAATACCTGTTTTCTAGATGTGTTCCATTGGTACCTGTTCTTAGCCCTTCATTAGTGATTATTTTTGCCTGTTACTTCGAAGAAAACGTCGAAGTCATCACAGACAACTTGCAAGTGGTGCAAATATCAGTAAATAACTGAAAAGTTGGGGTCACAGACTGAGAGCACGGCGGCTCGCTTTGAATGAATTAGAGAAGAGCCCCGAAACGTGCTGACGGTGAGGACTTCCAGCGGTCCTGTCCGTCTCTGAACAGAGGGAAGGTTAAGAGAAAACTCGTTCATGAGTGCGTTTGTGAGGACAAAGGTGTAGCAAGGCAGTGATCAGATGCTGGCAAGCTTAGACCAATTTTAAGAATTTAGCAAAGATTTTAGTACATACTGAAGAGTTTTAATTGTAGACACAGTTTTTCTAAAGAATTTTCTGTCGTTCAAAAGCTAATCAGTTTGGGAATTGTGTTGCTTAGGTGAAACTTTATCTTAAAAGGTCTTTTCTGGCTTTGTATGGTTTTATAGCTGACAAGGGCAACATTCAAGAGCAAAATTCTTATAAGCTGTGAAATGTAATCGCTGATGGAGAGTTTGTGATGAATTTTAACACACAGATTTGTTGACTTAGTAGTTTACTGACTGCCAGCAACTTCTGTGAGTCCAAAAAAAAAAAAACAACCTGCAAACTCTCCTAAAACACCACTTTTTGCCAAGCAAAGGATGAGGTCCAGTGCGCTTCTTGTAGTGCCTGCAATTGTACGTAGGTGTAATTCAGCCACTTAGGACCCACGAAGCAACCTAGAAACGCGCTGTCAGGAGTCGTTTAATCCTGAAAGCGCCTACACCGGGTATGTTGTGGGCTGGCTTACGGAAACTCCTGTGCCTCGGGTACTTCTGTTGGGGGAGCTGGAGCCAGCAGGCGCTCGCAGTGCGGCTGACACTTCTTTTTTGACCAAGCCGCAATGCTGGAGAGTAAGGACTTGTTACATCATGGTGAGCTTTCAACCAAGAGCTGCTAAAGCACAACAGAGTATGTGTGAGCTGGGAACGGGGGAGCCCAGGCAGACTGTGCCCATCGGGTTGAATTTTGGTGATTTGCCAGCGTTCCCCTTGCAATCATTAGTACCTGCGAGGGGCCGCATGGCTGAGAAAAGTCATGAAATCAGTCTGTAGCTTTACTATTAGCATCGAGCCGGGCAGAGGGAGGCAATTTTGTGGCTCTTTCCTAATGCCACTTAAGATTTTCACCGTCTCTTTTTTTAAACATCGGCAATGCAAAGCGAGTTGCGGCAGGTACCTCGGTTATGCCTTAGCCTTATTGCTCAGACAGGATTCCCTGGCTGGCGGCACAAACTCGGACAACGGTAACGATCGTTACACAGTTGGAGTAAAATCCTCGGCAGATAATGGACCCCTTTGTTGTCTGGCCGCTCTGCGGTCCGAGAGGATAGGCGCTGCTGTCTCATTAGGAGGGAAGGTGATCAGTTCTTCCCACCCTGTTTCCAGCTTTTGTTTTTCATGCTGCCAGTCAACAAAGTCCCTTACCGAGTTTGTGCTCCAGATTTTTTTTTTGTTTTAATCCAGTTAATAGGAAGTAACTTATTCACATGAAAAAAGTTCCATTAATATTTCCTGCTCTTCATGCATTTCCCCTGCTCCTCCTGCTTGCTCTGGCTTTAACACTGCTGACCTGCATGAGGAAACACGATCCTTCCTAGCATCCCTGCCCAGCACATAGGAAGGCTGCCTGAATTAGATTTGTCTCCGAAAACTGGTCCCTGGACCACAGCCTGGTCAGCCCCTCGAGGGCAGCTGCACTGCTGCCTCCATGCGGGGAAATGATCCCGTTTGCCATGCTTTGTGAGTGAATATTTTATTGCAGAATGCCGCATCATTATCAGTCTTTCCAGCTGGTCTTTGCACTTCCCGCGAGCAGCAGGAGTGGAATTCCACTGTCTGGTGCTTGTGCTGTGTAATAATGTGCTACGCTTTTTTTTGACTCAAGTTGTGGTTAATAATGGTCAAATTCTATTAAATTACATTTCACTTGCTGTGTTCAGTATTGCTCGATGTCTAAATTCTGCCTCTGAAAAAAAACCCCATACTTTTTAAATGTCTAAGTTATCGATTCACTGGCTGTTCTTCGTCATGGCTTTGGTAGGCTGTTCGCGTTCTGTTAAAAGCCACAAAAAAGAATTTATCTTCAAAATGCTCCTTGGAGGGGAAGAAGGCAACGTTAGATTTCCTTTTCTGACCTCCTCATACCATAAATGTGAATCGTTATCACTGCTTGGGTAGTGACGCATGGTTCTCCCCAAACTGTGGACTGTCTGGAAGATCTGGTTGGGATTTTTAAAAACTTGGCTTTCTTTTGTGTAAAACAAAGATTGAAGGTGAAAGTTCCCGGATGCGCTATGGGCTAAATTGACTATGTCAATTGTATGGCGTTGTATGGCTGGGCAGTTACGACGTTACTAGGTATTTTCTGGGGAAGGAAATACTGAGAACGGTAAACGTTGTAGCAAAAAGAGATCCCTTTTCTTTTTGCATAGGTAACTTAGCCAATATTGAGATATGAAACTAATAATTCCTTAATGATTACATTTCAAAGAAGAACCCAGGGCTGTAAGTAATAACACAAGTTACAAGGTTTTCTGATTCTATAAATAAAAAGCTATATTTGGAAAAAAAAACGAATAGTGTATTTATGGACAAAACTGTATTAAGGGAAATGTGATGGAAAAATTGAGTCAGATGAGCTGATGTATGAGGCATTTCCCTATGGAGTCATTGGGCTGAAAAATGTTTTATATGCCTAAACTTGAACAGATGCTTCAGCACACACACACACATACACATGTACATCCCCCCCCCAGTTTAATATTAGCAGTTCTGTTCATACCACTGTGATTAATTCATGAACCAGCCTGTTTTAGTCTCTTTTCCGGGGGCTATCGGGTATTTCCAGATCATCCGGGTACTTAAGCCCATGCCTAACTGTAAATATGCAAGCAGCCCGGTTATTAGCAGGATTTCTTTCAAGCTTTACATTAGGCATATGCTTAAATGGCTCACTGACCTGGGATTTACATTTTTACACAGGAGTGAAGGATTTCTCCCTATTACCTTGCTTAGATGAAGATCGTTGGAGTCAGCCAGCTTTCTTGCCTAAATAAGGACATGATACCAGCTTTCGGCTCTTCAGATATTAGTTCCACCTTTTTAGTTACAAATTTGTCAGAAAACAATCCTGAGTGCGTGTGCCTGACCTCGTTTAAGATACTGTTGAAGTACTAAGAGAAGACATACATATGGATGACCAGCAGATTGTGCCTACCCTTCTTTTTAGTACAGATATTGTGTTCGGTGGTGCTGGAGGGGTGGCTGACAATTGCCTTTTATTATTTTCCTTTGAGCACCCGTTGCGGTGTTCCGCTCGGCCGTTAATCCGCTTTCCCAGGGTTGTTTTATTTGCCTTGTAGGTAGCTGTGCACAGCGCTTCCTCTTCTAAAAATCCCCAAGCCCTCCCAAAAAATGCAGCACATTGGAGCCTGGTGTTTCCACTTTGCTTTTCTGATCGAGCTAAACTGATCAAGGAATGTGGAAAAACGACGTCTGGGTCTAAACCTAAGGATCGCTGTGGTGCACCTCGGGAATACGCAGCCCGCGGGATGCGGGATGACCAATGGTGTTTGTGGCTCAGGGTGTATTGACTCCCGCTCGCGGTGACATCCCAGCATCGGACAGTCGTGAGCGGTGCAGCTGTGCCAGACTCGTGTATAACAAGTCATCGTCTGTAAAGTTCTGTATCTCTCCCGTGCTTAAAATAGTAGAGAGCCTGGAAGGGTGATGTATTTCTTGTGTGTAGATGGTTTCCATGCTACCTTGAGGGTGAGTTTCTGACTCCTTGTTAGCTCCTGGAAGTCTGGCTCTGTTACGGATTCAGGGACACAGCTGACAAGTAATGCTGCATGATCCAGGGGCGTGAGGTTAGAGAAACATCTGTAGGCCGGCAAGGGGCCAGGTGGTAGATTGTGCACATGGGGCTGGCCCCGATGTTAATACGTTTTTAAATGGTGTAAAAATAAAATAATTAATTTTCTTAATGTGTGTCTTGTAGGTGTGCTGTCTTGCATGCAGCATCTTCTCCTATAAATCTAAAAATGTCCTGATTTTCACGGTAAACATTTTTAAGTAGTTGAGAAATGACTAAATTTTAATTACAGCAGACATTCATTCACAAGAGTTACTTAGCTGACATTCAGACTTTTTAAAAGGAGAAGAATTTTCATAGTGGAAGCTGTGATTCCTGGGATATTAAAAAAATAAAATAAAATTGAAGTGTTTGGGAGGAAGTACACAGTAGTCTTCCATGTAGCCATATGGAAATGATCTTCTTTATTCCTCGGTTTGTGTAAAGTCTTCACTCCTTCTGGACTGTTTACTTGAAATGTGCACCTCAGTGGCAATACCCAGCTTGATTTGTATTCCTCAGCCTGCTCTTGCTCTCTTTGCCATCTGTGGCAAAACCTTATCGATCTGGGCGTCTGCAAAATCCGATTCCCTGGAGGATTGTGCTGGAGAGTTATCGACAGAAATAAATCATTGCTGCCCTTCAAGTGTGCCGATTGCGTGAGATTTGTCCGACAAGTAAATACTGAATACCAATCAGCTGGAACTTATCAACAATTAATAACCTGAGGTACCAATTTTTTTTTCCTTTTGGCTTCCGCTAGCGCCTCTCTTTTGGATGATTCATTACCATGCTCTTCCCACAGCCCCCTGGGGAGACGCTCGCTCCTGGCTCCCTTAGAACAGCCGCACTGGATCAGACTGAACGTCCGCCTGGGCCGGAGTCCTGTTTCTGACACTGGCTCAAGCGGAGGCTACAGCAAAAGCACAGGAGAAGCATGTTTGAAACCCCGCTCAGCATTTTGACCGCTTTCTGCAGAGACTTACCCGTTGTGTGAAGCATTGTCTCTTTTTTTCAGTTTTTAAGGGGCTTTCCTTCCCCAGGTTACTCCAGATTTTACAGCTCCCTTCTCTCTTTCCCCCCTCAGCCTTCTCATTTTTTAACTGTTCTTCCTACACCAGCCAGTCTGTACCTCTTCTCCGAAGCTGTTTCTGTTCTCTATTTCTGTGACGGGGGATGGCGAGAGTGACCAGAGCTGTACACCATGGCTGGGATGTGAGTGGACCACGGGTGCCCACAGTGACCCAGCAGCGTCCGCTGTTCGTGCGCTCGTCCTTCTCTAACACCGGTAAAATGCTGTTGGCTTTCTGGACCATGCTGATCAGCGCCGGAGCTTTCATGGAGCAGCCTGTCAGCCCCAAGGTCTGCTTGCTGAGGCCATCTCGGGGCACATCTTTTTTTAGTGTGAAATTGAGAATTTTTTGTTTTGTTTTGTTTTAATTCAATGTATGCATCACTTTATCGACGTGGAATTTCATCTGCCATTTTATTACCAGGCTACTTGGAGTCATAAGGTCCTTCTGCCATTCTTCATCGTTGCTTATCTTCTTACCTTCCTTGCCTTGAACATTATCATTAGGACCCTTGGTCACATCCCACCCACCTCCCTGTTGCGTTTTACTCAAACAACGTCCTGGTCCAGCCTCTCTCCCTGTGAAACTCCGCTCTGACCTCCCTCCCTTGCAGGAAGTGACTGTTTACTCCTACTCTTTGTTATCTTTCACCCAGTTGTTTATCCGTGCAGGGACAGTCCCTTTTTTGGTGTGGCCTTTTGGTGTCCCTACAAGAAGCCTTTGAAGAGAGAGACTGGCAGATCTTAAAAATCCAGGTAGTCTGGAGCCTTTTGTGAGGCTGGAAGTCCCTTTACAGAAGCCACACTGACTTTTTTCCCTAGTATATCATATTTATACAGATATATCAATTGTCCACTAATTCTAGTCTGTATAATATTGTCTAATTAGTCCTGTACGAGTGTCAGGTTTGGAGGCCTGCAGTTTACCGGGATTTTCTTTGCAACCCTTGTCTTACAGAGTGGGCATCACTCTTGCCTCCGTGTCCAAGGCGATTTTAAGAAAGGCTGTAACCAGGTTGGCTGTTCCCGCTCTGAGCTCCGTTAACCTCTCGGGTGAATGCCACCCGGTCCTCCCCACCCGTTACTCTTCCTTTTGGCTCTTTATTCTGTAACCTCCTCTCCAGTCACTTCAGTGTGAGCCAGTTTCCCAGAGAGTCCCCAAGGAATGGAGCTGGCAAGGAGGCTGGCTCTGTTTCTGGTACTGTGAGTAGGTGTGTAAAGAAGTCACGTAATTTTTCCTGTGTGGCATTGTCATCTCTTTTAGTAGCATTAAGAAATGAACCTGTTCCTGGTGGTGGCTTTCTGCAGGGAAGCTCCCTCAAGAAGCAAATGAGTATCTGAAGTGGTAACAAAGCGATGGGGGAGAAACTATTTTAGTCACAGGATAAATGGCAGCAACATGGCCAGTGGGTTGAGGGAGGGGATGCTTCCCCTCTGTTCTGCTCTTGTGAGACCCCCCCTGGAGCACAGCGTCCAGCTCAGGGGTCCCCAGCACAAGACAAACATGGACCTGTTGGAGCAGGTCCAGAGGAGGCCATGGAAATGGTCCGAGGGCTGGAACAGCTCTGCTGTGGAGAGGCTGAGAGAGTTGGGGTTGTTCAGCCTGGAGAGGAGAAGGCTGCGGGGAGACCTTATTGCGGCCTTCCAGTACTTAAAGGGGGCTTATAAGTAACAGAGATATTTTTTTACCAGGGCCTATAGTGACAGGACAAGGGGCAATGGTTTCAAACTGACAGAGGACAGGTTTAGATTGGACATTAGGAAGAAATATTTTACGATGAGGGTGGCGAGACACTGGAACAGGCTGCCCAGAGAAGCTGTAGATCCCCATCCCTGGAAGTGTTGAAGGCCAGGTTGGACGGGGCTCTGAGCAACCTGGTCTAGTGAGAGATGTCCCTGCCATGACGGGGGGTTGGGCTGGATGATCTTTCAAGGTCCCTTCCAACCCAAACCATCCTGTGATTTCGTGAACTTGGCAGAGTAGGTATGAGTTGCCTTAGTGAGGGAATCCACCAAATAATCAGTGGTTTCTTATTAGGAATTACCTTGCTTGCAGCTAACCCCCCTTTTCTTTGAGTGAATGAGGAGATGTGATACAGCGGATGCTCAAATATCCTTTGTATTAAGAATATTTTTGCAAGCAGACCCACTCACTTCTGCATTAGAAAGTGGTTGGGCCCCTTGCGCGTACCAGTGATTTACCCTTCAGAGAACTGGTAAAGCGACAGCCGGCGTGGTTGGTGATAGATCTTTGAATAGGTGCTGGGTGGAATAGTAAGGCTGTGTCTGCATTCGTCACTAAAGCAATCTAGTGGGTTAACATTTTTTGTCTCTACTTCGTATTTTCCTGTGAATATTTTATTCTGGTAATGCAGATGGGAAATTACTTGTATCCAGACTTGCAGCATGGCTTTAGCCAGACTTGGGAGTGAACCGGGTTGTCCAAAGACTGCAGAGGCCGCCAGGAGATTCTCTTGTTGGTACAGGTTCTGTTGTTACATGCTCATCTTATTTTCTTTTAGTTATAAGAAAAGTAAGGTTTTTTACAATCTTTGGTGTTCTAGGTATTTTTCTAAGTAAGATCTTTTAAGGCCAGACCGCTGACCTGGCCAGTGCTTTATAATCCTGTTTACACTGATGCCCACTTTGTGTTGAGGCAGTGAGTTGTGATTTCTCTGTGGTCTTGCTAAATGGTGGCGATCTGCTGTCTCCTGGTTGGAGCTTGAAGAGAACACGCACAGAACAAGCACGAAGTTCATTCAGTGACTACCAAGCGTGTATCAAGATGTGACCACCCTCCTAAAATCTTGAAAGCTCAGAATTAAGAAACTGGGGAAAGCTTGGCACTGTCGTGTTGCCCACAAGTATCTCCGTGTGCTTTTTTCCATCTCCAGCAGGACCGAAAAGCAGTATATACCATAGCCTCGTCCCACTGGCACTCTCATATCAAGGCACATACCCGGTTTAAGCAGTTTCCACGCATTTGGGAGGCTAATCTGCCTTAAATTTGCTGCTAATTTTCATAATCTGTGTTGATTAATAAGTCTGATAAAATACACAGCCGTGTAAAGCAGTCAGGTGGCAAAAAATGACCCGCCTGTGACTTTGTGCTTGGTGAAGTGTGCCTTTCTCTGCGGCACGAGGCATGGTGAGAAAAGGGCTTCTAGCTTCCTCTCGTATGATAGAAGTTATTTGCGGCTATTCTCAGAAAGAAAAAAAACAGTTGGTATGCGAGTTCTCCCAGATGGTGTGATGGAGTGTAGGGAGTTCGCTCAGCGAGTGCTTCAGGTCTCTTCCCAAGGGGGTCTAGAAAAGTATTCAAGTCTTTCAGAAAATGACAATGTTGGGTTTCTTATTTCACTACAGGAAATATTTTTTTTTCAACAAATAATTCATTTAATGAATTTATGTGTGTGTAGTCTAAATTTTGTCTTTGGCAAAATAAAGCTGCGAAGACTCCTGTTGAACTCAAGCTGGAGTAAAATCTTAATGCCAGTAAGGCAGTCTGCTCTGATTTACTACGCTCCTTTTCTCAAAACAAATCGTACTTCAAACCGATTTCCTGAAACTGAACTCTTCAATTGTTTCTGCACTTCAGTAGCGCTTGAGAGAAGTCGAAGCAGCAGGCCGGTATTTGGCAGGAGAGCACGCAAGCTTGCCTGGAAGCTTGTGTTTTCGCTGCTATCTTCTTGTAGTGGACCCTTTGCTCTCCGCTTGGCGCTCTGGAAGGAGCACCTGTGCTCTGCGCACACAACCTGTGCAGCGCACGGCCGTGTGTGTGCTGGGCACCGCATCGCTGTAGCGAGTGGTTTTGATGGAGAGGCACTGTTGTTGTGTCCTTGGCTGTAGGTGTTCCCAACACCATCCTCATAGATTGTTGTGGTGTACAGGTAACCGACGGTGAGAAGATGGCCTTCTGGTGTGGCTGGCTACCATCCTCCTGAGCTTAGTGCTCTCCACCTAAGGAGACGTACGGTTGTGTAAAGTCACGGCGGTCTGCAAAGCTTTCTGGTCCTCCATATCTCAGCAAGTGGAAAGTCCTGACCAGGTTTAGCAGAGCTATTCCAAGTGCTGGATGTCTTGTAAAGCAGTTGGTGGTGAGGGGTCACAGTGGAACAACTGCCATCCTTAAATGTTGCAGAATGGGTGATTGGGGATGTTGTGGCAGACTGTGTATGTGGTATCTGTTTTATTTACAAGCCATTCATTCTAGTTTTTGAGGCTTAGCTATGAAGCAAACGCTATCATAGTTTCTTTTTGACTATCATAATATGGGGGTGCATGAATTAGGTGTTCATCCCATTCGATTGTACCTAGCTCAGCTGGGTGAGAGCCTTTTGATGTACAGGAGCCGACAGAATTGCTCTCTTTTGGCTTCTCTCTCCTTTCCCGAAATGGCCGTGAGAGTGATATTTGGGTCAGCTGCCTCCAGAGTGTCATTTTCTTTTGACACTCATCCCTCTGAGCATATAGGAGGAGCCCGATGGGGAAATGCTGTGGTGCTGTTGGCTGCAGTGGAATCAGGAGTAGTTAAAGGGGTGTTGTGGTTATTCGAATCGCTAATCATGTCAAGACAGAGAAATCTCTCTGATGCCTGACTGAAACGGTATGTGAGTGAAGACGGCCTTACCCAGACTCGCTGCGAGAGATGGAGGGACCCAGGTAAGCGCACGAATGCTCTAGCCCATACAAAGGCTGTTGCTCTCCAGCAGCACCTGTCCCTCGGTGGCTTTGCTGTGGCTGTAACACACCACGGTACTTGTGTGTTCTTCGATTTGGACCAGAGACCTTTTGGGTCTGTCTGGGAAAGTATGATTTTTCCTTCTTTTCTTGCTGCAGTGCTCTGGGTTTCAGTGTGGAAGCGCCCGTCCTTAGGTCTGAAGCGTCAGGTAGGGCATCGTGCTCCCATTTCCCTTGAGTGCACCAAAGTTGTTTTGCTTCGCCTGGACTCTGCTCTTCCCCTGTGTGTCTCCGGGTGCAGCCCTGCGTGATGGTGCTGGGCCTGCCCACTCAGGTGCTGTTGCGGAGTTTGAAGTGGGACGCTGTCCTGCAGTTTCTTTGCCTCCGCTGTTCACAAGCTGGCAAATGCGTCCTGAAATGAGCTGAACCTGTGGGATTTGTTGGTAGGCGTGTGCAGTAACCCCAACCCTGCTGTCCTCTGCGCTCTGTCACTTTGGGGTGCTCTTGGTCACTTAGTACCTGCCTTTTGTCGTCATCCCCAGTGCGTTTTTTCCATCTTTACCCTGCCATTGCCTGTATTTGTTAAAATAACTGCTGAGAACACAGGTGCAATAGTCAACAGTACAATATTTTAAATATTTTAATAATGTATTGTGTTTATATCATGCCAGTGCTAGTGGAACTGCACAGGGCGTGTCAGGGGTGACTACACAGCAGCAGCCCATGCTTTTTTGGGCAGTCGTCCCGCACTGTGAACAGGAAGGATCTTAGGTCGCAGTATCGCTTGCCCCAGTGTATTTCAACTCCTTGTAACTTGTCCCCCCCTCTATTACCTTCATCCTTACAGGAAAAATTGCTTTGCTGCTGTTGTCCCAGACTCTTCTCAGTAGTGATGGGCACAGATTGAAACACAGGAAATTCCACTTAAACATAAGAAAAGCTTTTTTTACTGTGAGTGTGGTCAGACGTAGGAACAGGTTGCCCAGAGAGCTGGTGGAGTCTCCATCCTCGGAGGTATTTAAAACCTGGCTGGACATGGACCTGCCAACCTGCTCTAGTTGACCCGGCTTTGGGAGATAGAATTGGTAGTTGAAACTACCGGTTGGCGGAATATTATACATTTCTTAGGGTAATGCATATGGGTACAAGGGAACCTAGAGGTTAAGCATCTTCAAAATATAAATAAGTGACTGAAGTAAATGGATGGTTCTCTCGCTTACAAAGCATCTGTCTGCGGTGGGTTGACCCTGGCTGGATGCTGCGTGCCCACCAAAGCCGCTCTGTCACTCCCTTCCTCAGCTGGACGGGGGAGAGAAAATAAAACTAAACTCTCATGGGTTGAGACAAGCACAGGGAGAGATCACTCGGCAATTACTGTCACAGGCAAAACAGACTTGACTTGGGGAAATCAGTTTAATTTATTACCAGTCAAATCAGAGTAGGATAATGAGAAAACAAAAACTGAATCTTAAAACACCTTCCCCCCACTCCTCCCTTCTTCCCAGGCTCAATGTCACTCCCGATTTCTCTCCCTCCTCCCCCACAGCAGGGAATGGGGGTTGGGGTCAGTTCATCACATGTTGTCTCTGCCGCTCCTTCCTCCTCAGGGGAGGACTCCTCACGCTCTTCCCCTGCTCCAGCGTGGGTCCCTTCCACGGGGTGCAGTCCTTCAGGAGCAGACTGCTCCAGCGTGGGTCCCCCACGGGGTCACCAGTCCTGCCAGCAAACCTGCTCCAGCATGGGCTCCTCTCTCCATGGGGCCACAGGTCCTGCCGGGAGCCTGCTCCAGCGCGGGCTTCCCATGGGGTCACAGCCTCCTTTGGGCACATCCACCTACTCTGGTGTGGGGTCCCCCACGGGCTGCAGGTGGATATCTGCTCCACCATGGACCTCCATGGGCTGCAGGGGGACAGCCTGCCTCACCATGGTCTTCACCACGGGCTGCAGGGGAATCTCTGCTCTGGTGCCTGGAGCACCTCCTGCCCTCCTTCTGCACTGACCTTGGTGTCTGCAGAGTCGTTCCTCTCACATATTCTCACTCTCTCCAGCTGCAGTCGCACAGGGCTTTCCCCCCCCCCTTCTTAAACACGTTATCCCAGAGGCGCTACCACCATCGCTGATGGGCTCGGCCTTGGCTAGAGGCGGGTCCGTCTTGGAGCCAGCTGGCATTGGCTCTATCAGACATGGGGAAAGCTTCTGGCAGCTTCTCACAGAAGCCATCCCTGTAGCCCCCGCTACCAAAACCTTGCTACTGTTGCAGCATTGGACTTGTTGGGCATTTGGTGTGTTTGATCTCTGAAGTATTTTGGCAAGTGGTAACCAGGGTTTAGTAGCCCTGAGCTAAGGAGCACGTAGTGTCTTATTAAATGCATATCTTTTTTGGGAGCAGCTCCTGGAGAGAGCTTGGTATTTGGGACATGAGTGCTGTACATATATGATCATCTTGTGGAAAAGCCAGCAGGATCCACTTGGTGTGGAATAAAGGGAACTGACAGCTCACAGTCGGGAGTGTTTTGTGGACCTGAATCCATACTGAGACCACGCTCACCCAGACTGATGGTCATTTCAATTGATAGTAACAGTCTTTCTTGAGAATACCCTCCTGATCTTTGGTTTTTAAGGGTACAAATAGCAGTCCCTGGCCACATTGTCTGCAGACAGCCTGGGCTGGCAATCAGAGCTCAGGTTTTGGTTAAACGCTTGGCCTTGATCTCAAAACAGCAGTCTCTAGTATGGCTTGAGCTTCAGATTCAAACTCTTTGCAAAATGAAATTACCCTTTACCTACCCTGTAATTCCTTGGTTTCATCATCCAACTAAATTACGCAGGGGAGGAGTTCCGCTGTATGTTACTGGCTCCTACGTAGTGAAGAACGAGTGCGGCAATGCCGAGGCCAAGAGCAGGGCAGGGCCTGGGTCGGTAGGTCGTGCTGGACCTGCCAACGCTGTATGAGGCCAGTTCATATCGGAGCTACTCAAAACCATCTGGGCTTAGTGTAGAGCAATGCTCCGCAGTGTGTGTGACTAGAAAAGAGAGATGGGTGAGACGAGAGAGGGAATGCTCTGGAGAGCTCAGGCAGTGTTAATTCCCGGGTTTTTGAGCTCCAGCGTAGCAGCTCTTCACTGGTTGGGTTATTCCTAATCCACAAGCTGTGTGAAGGGAGAGGGGTTGCTCGCGTTGCAAGCTTCAGTCCCGGTGCTGTGCTGGTACGACCAAGGTTTGGCACGATGCCGCATCGGTTTGTGGCTTGTTGCCTCGAGGATCAAGTGTTTCATTGCAAAGACTGTCAAACAGCACACCGCGTCTCGACATGTAATCTGCTGACCGGTTTATTTTCTCCATTATTACATTTCACATCACCAGAGTGCAAGCATCACCTGGGGCTCACTTCTCTTTCTTGAGACTCTAAGTCTGCAGGACAGATCTGATGAGCAGCTTGCTCAGGTTTGCTAAGCATCTGACAACTCCATCCTGAGTCGCTACAGAAATGCCAAATTCAGGAGCTCGCTATACCAGTCCCTGAGCTGGTACACCTTGGAAGGGACTCTGAATGCTGAGCGTGTATGAAGGGACTCAGGCTGACACAGACCCCAAAACATCTCTCCAAAAATCTTGTGACATAACAGCCCGGCTTCCATTTTCAACAAAGCCTGTTGTCACTGCAGGCTTCCGCTCTCAAATGAACTCAAGTCAGGCTTGCAGCTCGTCATGTCCTCATGCTGCAGCAGCGGGCGCATGGGCTGCCCCAACGGATACCGCTCTTCCAAAGTCGGGATCTTGCATGCTCTGGGGTGTCTGCTGTCGAAACGCTGCTTCCGGGAGGAGCCTCGTTGCTGTAGGTGAAGTAAATGCTAGTTCGGGCCAGCACGAAACATGTCGCGATTTGATTTGAATTGTGTCACTGTGGGGGAGCGTTGCTAAAATTGTCACTTGGCTTTCCATGTTAGCGTTACCTAAGGGCACGCTGAGCCTACTGGAGGTTCACGTCTTATCTGCAAATTCCAGTTTACCTTTAAGCTGAATGCTCGGGTGGGTATATGTGTGTTGATTTTCACAAAGATACGTATCTGACATCTTTATTTTTTTGACAGCACAAGAATCTTATTACATCTCTACCTCTTACCCATATTTTAGTGTTCTATTTATACCCTGCGTAGGATCTGCGGTCTCATAATTCAGCGGGGGGTTTTTTTAGACTTGAGGGGATTGGTCTGGGGATCAGCAGAACCTTGTTAACATGCCTGGGATTTGAAGGCACCGTTCAGAAATTATTTCCAAATTGACATTGACGCTGTGGCTTTTTCAAACCCATTCTCTGCTTTTTGCCACGTGAGACTTGCCAGATGACTGAGTATTTACTGGAAAAAGCGCTGTGCGTTGTACAAAAAGTCCCAGCCTTTTCACTCCGAAATATTCTATAATGTAGATCAAAAAATAAAATTCAGTACAGTTGTTTTCTTACTCGTTTTCAGCTGCGCAGTGCTGTAAACACTTCTGAAAAACATAGTATTGAAGTTGGTGGTGACTGAACCCACTTGTTCACGAACGATGGAAGGGTGGTAGCAATGGATTCTCTTATCCCAGGAGGATCCCCGCGTCCTTCCCCTCGCGTCGGTTAGGAGGGCGGATGCTGGAATTGCTGCTCAGGTCAGGAAGGCCGGTGGCATCAGAGCAGTACACAACAGGATCTGCGGTGTGCTCGTACCTTGCTGGTGCTGGGTCGGGCCACCACGTTCTCCTTTCTTGAACAGTAAAGTCTGACTCATGTTTCAGGTTTAAAAAAAAAAAAGGAACCCCTGTGCTTTCTCAAAAATAATTGTAAATCATGCAATTTCTTACTTTTCAATGTAAATGAGATTTGAATGAATAATGCTAGTTATTCATTCACCCTAATTCAAACCCTATTTTAATTAGCCTGTGGGCCCGATTTTACTTTCATGCGGCATGAAACCTCTTTTGATTATCAACAGAATTGCCGAGCATTTATTCTTGAAATTTTTTTTCTGCTCAGCGCACATCTTTTTAAACTGCTTAAAAACAAAAGAAACCAAATATATAATTAATAAATTAATCAAATTTCATTAGCATGACATGGGAGGACATATTTTAAGGGAAAGAAAGTCTTCCTGTAGACTGCCTTTTGGCTACAAAATCTTTCTCTGCCATATGCTGTTTAAGACAAACCTTGTCTGAGGAGGTGCTGGTGAACTACTGAAATTCAGAGCGACCTGAGAGCCTCAGCTCCCTGTTCTCCTCTGGGAGCGGGGTCTCAGGGCTGGAAGGCGTGCTCCTGTGCTGCACTTCGCCTCTGTTCCAGGGAAAACTGGGCTGTGAGCTGAAGGCCATGCCCAGGTGTGGATTTAGCCAGGGGAGGGTGTCTCAGGCTGTGACGGGATGGTGAGCTGCGCCAGGTAGGGTGGGTTGGGCTGTCTGCCTTCGCAGCGCTGTTGGTCAGCGGTGGTGGAGAGGTCAGTTGTAGGGTCCTTCCAGCCAGGGTCATAGAGTCACAGGATGGTTTGGGTTGGAAGGGACCTTGAAAGATCATCCAGCCCAACCCCCTGCCATGGCAGGGACATCTCTCACTAGACCAGGTTGCTCAGAGCCCCGTCCAACCTGGCATTGAACACTTCCAGGGATGGGGATCCACAGCTTCTCGGGGCAGCCTGTTCCAGTGTCTCACCACCCTCATGGTAAAAAATTTCTTCCTCATGTCCAATCTAAACCTGCCCTCTGCCAGTTTGAAACTGTTGCCCCTTGTCCTGTCACTACAGGCCCTGGTAAAAAGCCTCTCTCCATCTTTCTTATGAGCCCCCTTTAAGTACTGGAAGGCTGCAATAAGGTCTCCCCGCAGCCTTCTCCTCTCCAGGCTGAACAACCCCAACTCTCTCAGCCTCTCCACAGCAGAGCTGTCCCAGCTCTCTGACCATTTCTGTGGCCTCCTCTGGACCCGCTCCAACAGGTCCACATCTGTCTTGTGCTGGGGACCCCAGGCTGGATGTAGTGTTCCAGGGAGGGTCTCATGAGAGTGGAGTAGAAGGGGAGAATCATGAAATAGTTTGGGTTGGAAGGGACCTTTAAAGGACATCCAGTCCAACCCCCCTGCAGTGAGCAGGGACATCTTTAACCAGATCAGGTTGCTCACAGCCCCGTCCAACCTCACCTGGAATGTTTCCAGGGATGGGGCCTCCACCACCTCTCTGGGCAACCTGTGCCAGTGTCTCACCACCCTCATTGTAAAAAATTTTTTCCTTCTATCTAGCCTAAATCTCCCCTCCTTTAGTTTAAAACCATCACCCCTTGTCCACTCACAACAGGCCTCGCTAAAAAGCCTGTCCCCATCTTTCCTAGAGGCCCCCTTGAAGCACTGCAAGGCCGCACTAAGGTCTCCCCGCAGCCTTCTCTTCTCCAGGCTGAACAGCCCCAACTCTCTCAGCCTGTCCTCGTAGCAGAGGGGCTCCAGCCCTCGGAGCATTTTTGTGGCCTCCTCTGGACCCGCTCCAACAGCTCCATGTCCTCCTTGTGCTGAGGGCTCCAGAGCTGGACGCAGTACTCCAGGTGAGGTCTCACCAGAGCAGAGCAGAGGGGCAGAATCCCCTCCCTCGACCTGCTGGCCACGCTGCTTTTGATGCAGCCCAGGATAGGGTTGGCCTTCTGGGCTGCGAGTGCACACTGTTGGCTCATGTCCAATTCTTCAACCACCAGTACCCCCAAGTCCTTCTCTGCAGGGCTGCTCTCAATCCATCCCCCAGTCTGTGCTGATATTGAGGATTGCCCCAACCCAGGTGCAGGACCTTGCACTTGGCCTTGTTGAATCTCATGAGTTTCACATCAGCCCGCTCCTCCAGCCTGTCCAGGTCCCTCTGGACAGCATTCCTTCCCTCAAGCCTATCAGTTACACCCCTCAGCTTGGTGTCATCCACAAACTTGCTGAGGGTGCGCTCAGTTCCGCTGTCGATGTCATAGATGGAATGACATGAAATGAGTCCTGAATGTTCCGAAGGTGTTTGGGATTCGACAGCCTGCAGTAAGGCTGTTCTTAAAACTTGGCTGTTGCATGCTGCACCACCTTATAGGTGCCGTACATCTCAAGGGTATGGAGACATTGCTGGGAGCGTTTCGCCAGAGTAACCACAGTTCCAGCTGCCTCCATTCTTCCTGTCCCACTGTCCATCCCTGCCACACTTCAACTGTCATCCAAAGGCAGGATTTTAAGGTTGCTACGGTAAACTGCTCCTCCGAGGTGCAGTTCTTCCCTCCCTGACTGGTGGGAGGCCATCACAGTTAGATGAGAAAGCTGAAACAAGATGAAATTAATCCCATGTTTAAATTCATATTCAAACCCACACATGGGCTGGGTAAGGGAAGCTCCACACACGAGGGGCCGTTCTGTACTTCAACAATAGCCGTGTTAAAATAACTCCAGAGATTTCCTGCAGTGCATCTCTTAACCCAAAGCTGATTTTTTTTTTCCCCATGTACCTGCTCCAAATTCTTCTTTATTCTTTCTGGATGTCAGCATCTGCAAAACTTTAATTCGCAGGAGCCAGCTCGCTGTCAGAGATAAGCGTCGTGTTATTTGCATCGCATATCCTGCCTGCTCTAAGGAGCCTCCTCCGCTGGAAGTGCTGGAATGAACTTATGACAAATACAAGGAATGAAAGTCTCTCTCAAATGTACTTTCTGGCATGACTTAAATTAGCTGAAATTGCTGACATTTTGCCTTTTTCAGATGCGTGTCAGTGTCCATAGACTTTTATTTCAAACAATGGAAAATTACTGAGTTAAACATTGCCAGAACAACAAATCCGGGAGATGCTAAGTGTACGTTAGGTGAAGGTTACTGCAATATATCTGGGTCCTGCAGTACATGTGTTGTAAAGGCAGAAATGTGCAGTCTCTAACCTTGGCCAATCTCATGAAAGTGAAGGATACCACCTTTTCAAATGCCGTAATTCTGCCTGGAACTTTTTCCTTTCCTATTATGTTTAATTTGGATGGGCTGAACATTTCCAGTGAAGGAAAGATTTAGTGACAGGTCATTTCGCTTGAACCAGAATGTTTCCTTAAAGAAGTTCTTTGCCTGCTGGTGGATTCTCCCATATTGGTGTCAGTAGCTCTGCTCTGGACTAAAACTAAATTTAGAATAAGTGACGCTTTCTTGTTGAAGAGAATCAGAGCTCTTCAGCAACTTCACATCTCCGCAGCCAGAACTCTCTAATCGACAGAAGTCTTGGTTATTAAACACGCGGCTGATAACGCCGTCTTCTGCATCTGGAGGCTGTGGTTAACCTGAATGTACAAGTCTGTGCGGTCAGCGTCTATATGTAGGTTTGTCACACTGTTCGTTTATGTAACCAGTGGAATCCAGGAGGTGAATCCCCGTCTTTCTCCTGAAGCAAGTTCTAGGGCGGACCAGATGCCCTGTGCCCGCCAGTGGCTGTCTCCCGCTCTGAGCCGCAGCTCGGCTCCGCACCACGGCCGAGGGAGCCGAGGTGTGATCCACCCGCATCTTCCTCTTCATAGCTGGCGAGGTACGATACGAGCCAACCGCAGGTGTGTGGTCTGCAGACAGAAAATGCACCTTGAAAAGCTGATAAATACCTCGAAAGAATTCATTAGGTGTCGAGGTAGCAGCTTGAGTAAAAGTAGAGATGCGGTGTCCCCTCTCCTATTGAAACCAGCACTCATTTCAAACTTTTCTGTTGTTAACCGCTGATGAATAAATATTGACAGTATCTGAAAATTTAAAGGCTAATTCCTGCTTTTATTCCAAATTTACACTGGCAACAGTATTTAATTAATTTCAAATTTACTCTGTAGTTTACTTTTAGAAAAGAGTTTGGCCCTAACGTTTTCAGTGAGTGAAAATTAACCCCTTCGTAAACTCATTTGGGTTTTGTCTCATTTTTAATTGACGAATAATGACATGTCAGCTAGCAACTTGTACGTCCCGTTACACGTCCGTGCTTGGTGACTAGATTGGCAGTGCACCTCGGTGTGAACGTGGGTGTTGTGGCTCTTGCCTCTGTACTCCCCAGTTCCAGGTGTGGGTTTCACTTGCCTCTTCTGTTCAGCGCACTGGGGACTCTTTGGGTGCGTAGAGTACCCCCAGACTCGATCCACCACCCATTTTGACTCCTAATCTGAGTGAGCCGCTGGGAAATGCCAAACGTGCGGGTGTCTGAAGCGCGGTCTCTCTGCTCACTGGAATGCAGAACTCGGGGGTGCAGAGCTGTGAAGCCACCTGCTGCAGTAAGGTGCTGCACTGGGACTGGAACCCTCAGATCTTTTTTCCTGTTAAAAATGTGTTTTTTCAGCCGATTCTGTCTACGCCATAACGGTAGCATGGTTGCATAGAAAGAAGAGCATTGATTGTAAGCCTTGGATTGATTGCATGCTCAATTGACAGCTGATAGATTAAGTGGTTGACCGGTAATCCTTTGCTTTCTTCCCATGTTTCCCAGCTAAACAAATTGAACTCTCTAAATCTCTCACTTTTAGGCATCTTCCCTGTTCTTCAGCTGGTTTCGAGACTAATCTATTCACTCTCTTGATGTTTAAGCAACTGTTGAAGGATGCAGACACAGGCATTGAGTGCTGTCTTGCTAACAAGGAGGTAAGATCACCCTCCTTGCTTCTGTTTGCACGTGACACAGCCAAGGATCGCACTGATCGCCGCTGCCGTATCACCAGCTCTTGCCGAGATGCTCGTCCATTAGGACCCTCACTCCCTTCCCTGTTCGCTGATGTCCAGCCTAACTGCTCTCCCCTTTAAAAAAAGACTGCTCTTCTTTTTCTTAGCTGCATGTCTTTGCATTAAGCCTGGTTAAAGCGGTGGTTGTGTTTCAGTGGACTCAGCCTCTCGAGCAATCTGTGTTTTTCTGCATCACTGATAACTCTCATGTTTATTTGTCAGCCTGCAAACTTCTGTGCCATTTGCAGATTTTGTCAGCAGCCATTTTCTGGTCGAGTCTGGGGAAAATACAGCCTAGCTGCCAGGCCTGTTCCTGGTCCTTGCAGAACTTGCTGTAATTGCACGCAGTTGCTCTTGGTTCTAATGTGGGAATCATTTGTCAAGACCTTTGTTACATTTAATCCACTTAATATGGGCTTTTTTAAAACTCTCTTGCACTATTTTTTTCTCACACTGTCATGAAGTAATAAATCAAATGTCCTACACAGCCCATCTGCATTATGTCTGTGCTGTTGCCTTTTCAATGAAACATTGAATTTCACCAGAAAGGGATTACATTTATATCCTTTAATTCTTTATTGATTGCATCCCCTCAAATTTCATTATTTTGCCTGTGAACAACTCTGTAGTTGTGTGGAAGAAGTGGAAGAGTTGCAAATACTAGTTTCCTTCCAGTCTCCTGGGATTTCTCCAGGTTAAGAATAAATCACTTTTAAGATCAGAGTGCCAGAGATTTGTCCAATTCTGGTTTTAGGATCTTTCCCCAAATGTTGTTCTGATGTAAAAATTTCTATTAATAATGTTTGACAAGCCAATGTTTGACATCATGGGAGGAGTGAAATTTGTCTTATCCCCTGTGCTATAGCAACGTCAAACAGTTCTTCCTGTGGTCAATATTTTACCAGTTTTACTACTCAGAGCTCCAGGTGGGCCTGTAACGTTGCTAGGTTTCGTTCATTCTGATACTTCACAGTGTTGCCAGCTGGAAGTTTCCACTGACTTTTTTTTTTACAGTTACGATTGCAAATTTATATTGATTTCTATCTAATATCTCTTCTAAAATTTTTGACGGATAACTTTTTTAGACTAGATTTGCCTTCTACTTTCCCAAAAACCACTACGGAATGCATACTGAAGTCTTTTCTGGCCCTGGAAGGGAGATTTTTAGCCTTCCTAAGGGACTGAACCCAAATCCATCGAATAGTTTGAGCATCAGGTTAGACGTCAGATGTTCCTTAGGTCAAACCCTGTCTCTAGCCTAGACCTGCAGGGTAGCACTGCTCAGGTCACTCAGGTTGGTCTGTCTTTAAATCAAACATAACAGCAGTTGCCCGTTTTTCAGGTTTGGTCTGGGTGATTCACTTCTGTCTGAAGACAGCTGGCATTGCTCCGTGGAGAGAACAGTTTCTCTCCGTGGGCTGTGGTCGAGGCCGAGATCGTTAGCTCAGGCTTTAACAAGGCTTGGCCACCTCCATGCAGTTAAAATAATTCTTACTGTTAGCGGTGGGACGTAGCCAACAGTGCCCATAAAATTTCACGGGAGCTTAGCTTTTGATCCACTGTGTTTTGGAGACTTCAGCCTCAAGTGTAAATGTTTTTGTTAACATCTGAAATACAGAGCAGCCGCGTCTATCTCTTCTGCTCGGGAGTAGCTTTGGGAGCACATTTTGTTTGTGAAATGGCAGTTAACTGCTACTTTTTTTTGTAGCGGACTTAAAAGCCTGTGGAGGAGACGTAGGATCTTCAAGCAAATTCTGGCAGCTGGAATTTCCCGATAACAGGTGATGCTACAAACATGGTTTTGTGTTGGTTGTAAAATTCTTGAGTTTTCTGACTCTCTTGGTTGAATGTTTGCACTGTTTAAGCTCAAGCTGATAAACTCATAAATATTTGGGGGTTTTGTTTGTTTTTTTAGATAAAATTATTTGACCACCATGAGTTGGAGTTTTCTGACGCGTCTGTTAGAGGAGATCCACAATCACTCAACCTTTGTTGGCAAAATCTGGCTGACAGTGTTGATTGTATTTCGGATTGTCCTAACTGCTGTGGGAGGAGAATCCATTTATTACGATGAACAAAGCAAGTTTGTGTGCAACACGGAGCAGCCTGGCTGCGAGAACGTTTGTTACGATGCTTTCGCTCCTCTTTCGCATGTGAGGTTTTGGGTCTTTCAGATCATTCTTGTTGCCACGCCATCTGTGATGTATTTAGGCTATGCAATTCATAAAATTGCCCGGATGGTGGAACACAGCGAAGCCGACAGAAGAATCAGAAGCAAAAGCTTTTCCATGCGCTGGAAACAACACCGTGGCTTAGAGGAAACTGAGGAGGACCACGAGGAAGACCCGATGATGTACCCAGAAATAGAGCTGGAAAGCGAGCGGGAGAATAAAGAGCAGCAGGCCCCTGCCAAAGCTAAGCATGATGGTAGGCGGCGAATCCGTGAAGATGGACTCATGAAAATTTATGTGCTGCAGCTTCTGGCAAGGACTACGTTTGAAATCGGCTTTCTCGTGGGTCAGTATTTTTTGTACGGCTTTGAGGTCAGCCCCATATTTGTGTGCAGCAGGCAGCCGTGCCCGCACAAGATAGATTGTTTCATTTCAAGGCCAACCGAAAAAACCATTTTCCTGCTAATAATGTATGGGGTGAGCTGCATGTGTTTACTTTTGAATGTCTGGGAGATGCTCCATTTGGGATTTGGCACAATCCGGGACACATTGAACAACAAGAGAAAAGAGCTGGAAGACTCTGGTACCTATAACTACCCTTTTACTTGGAATACACCATCTGCTCCTCCTGGCTATAACATCGCGGTCAAGCCGGAGCAAATGCAGTACACTGAACTGTCCAACGCCAAAATGGCCTACAAACAGAACAAAGCCAATATAGCTCAGGAGCAGCAGTATGGAAGCAACGAAGAAAACATTCCTGCCGACCTGGAAAATCTGCAGAGGGAAATTAAAGTGGCTCAGGAGCGCCTGGACCTCGCGATCCAGGCTTACAACAACCAAAACAATCCCGGCAGTTCCAGAGAGAAGAAATCCAAAGCAGGCTCAAACAAAAGCAGTGCCAGTAGCAAGTCAGGAGATGGGAAGAACTCTGTCTGGATTTAATGTTGGCTGAGTTTATATATTGTGGTTTTTCTCCTAGTTTATCATAACCAGCAACCCCTTGAATAATGGCTTCCATTAAGTAAATATTTGACTCTGCTTATTTTCAGGGATACCGTTGGCTAGTGATTCAACCTCTCAGAAAGGGTGTGTACGCATATTCTAGGATTATAGAACTTTATTCTTCTGTCTTCCAAGTCAGGAGACAAATAGGTATATTTAAATCATTCTCATTGAACGGTTTATGCTGTATGTACAGTATTATAGTACATTTATTATGCACAATTTTTTGTATTTGTACACTGGATCTCTGACGTTACACTTTTTTATATTAACGAGGAGAAAGCAATGGGTAGCTGTTAGCATTTTGCTAGTTTTATTACTGTGGTCCGCAGTTTCGTCATTGTTCTTCCTTGTTTTAAACGTAAAACTTTCTATGCTGCGTTTCAAAAGTGCCTTGAACATGCACACAGCACAGAGGAGCCTCCAGTTATCCAGGCAGCCCACGGGTGCCAGTCACTGAGCAGCAGAGCAGTGAAAGGTTTGGAAAACATCTGTTTAATGGTGCTCTTGACTCTCTCTTTTACAAAAATGATGTGCTACTTATAAAATGGAAGTGTCATACTATAGCTGTTATGTGCTACGGGTTCTTTTGCCCTATGGAAAATTACTTACAGGAAAAATGTACATGTGTGAGAGTACGTGTGTTCAGAGTAAGAGTGCCAGCCGTAACGCAGAGAGGGCTCAGACCTCCCTGCAAGCTTTATGCAACAGGAGGGAAGGGAGGCTTCAAACTCTTGTAAAACATCCAAAAAAAAAGTAAATAGAAATTACTAGATTCAGTAATTCCACATATTTATGTGATACCTGTGGAAAGGGATGGTTCTGAGGTCTGTTGTTACATAACGCCCCGCTCCCCAGGGGCATGAAGTTGTTACGGTATTTTTTGGATAAGGTTTCTGTCTTTTCCAAAGTAATCTGGTTAGATGGAGTCAGGGTAATTTAGTTTCTCCGTGCATTACACTCGAGGAAGAACCTTCCTCCCCCCAGCCAGGACACACGAGCTGTCTGTAGGAGTTTTTACAAAGCCCTTTCTGACTATCAGTGATACTGCCTTATTCCAGACCCCTCTTCCTTCCATTATGTCCGAGGAATTCAGTTCGGACAGAGCAATATGTATAATTTAGATTTCTGCTTGAGAGACCAGTCGGATTTGGCATTCTGTGGTTTTGGCATTAAACTTGAATTTATAATTAGAAAAAGGAGAATGCGGTAGTTACTGCCTTTGGCGGTGCCTTTTTGGCAAGGATGCGCGTTAACGTTTGGGAGATGCTGATAAACGTGTATGCTTTTTGCTACTATTTATAATGTATTCAGGACCTTGCTCCGCTCTCTTTTTTTGTTAGGTCTTCATGTGGTTTAATATATTTTGGGGGCCTGGTTCAAGCGGGACTGTTCTGTTTCGAGGCTACCTCAGTCCTTAGTGCCCTCGTTACAGCCTGGTCAGGAACAGGATTGAGAAGTAAGGCTCCGGGGAGGACACAGGTAAACCCGTGCTCCATTCCTGTCCCGCAGAACATCTAAGCGTAGGCTTTATGTTAAATTTAAACTAAGGGGATACGAGCACATGCTTGCAGTTATCCTCTGCCCAAGCACTTGCTGAAAATAGGTTTTTTTGCTGAATTGTTTTCAGTCTGTTTTCACTCTGGGATACCAGGCAGTCCAGGCATAGATCCCAGCTACCTCTCAGCTCTGCTTCAGAGAGGCGTAAGCATGCCCAGAGCCACTCCGGCCCTCCAGTCAGTGAGAGCTTCTCCAGTTCACCTCCAGCAGTTTGGAAGCGAACTTACTTTTTGTTTAGCAGTAACTCCTGGCTGCTGCTCTGGGAAAGGAGTAACCTCTGAATTTTATGCAGAAAAGTTTCAGGGTGATGGCTTTAAGTAAGTGTAAGTAAGTAACACAGTAAGTACGCAGCAGTTTTTAAAAGCTTAAGTGGACTTGCGGACAGGGACAGCTAGCCAGTGAGATGGGACGAGCTGTGTGGGGTGAGAGGGAGTTTATTAATAGTGCTCCTCTAATTAAACAGGAGCCTGAAGATGGGCAGAGAGGCTTTGCCAGCAGAAAGCTGGGAGTGTGATGGAGAAGCTGGGTGGAAAACATGTTGTCTGAAAGTACTGGGGAAAGACATTTGGAGCCTGGACGATAAAGGGGATGCGTGGGTACAACCCGCTCATTGTCCCCGGCACTGGGGTTACGTTGCTTTTAACCCTTTGCGGTGGTTTCGGAACAGCCTTTCACCAGCCGAATGGCAAGAAGTGAAAATCCTTTCCCCTTGCTGCTCTCTACACAGACTGCAGCGATTTCTTATTAATGACTTAAAATAAAATCGGTTCATGACAGCTGCTTCACCCGATGTTTGTATTAGCCCTTTCCCAATTAATGATCTAAACCATTACCCGCTTAAAGCTACTGTCTCAGGTCAGTCCTGTGAGCTTTTGTCCACACCAGTAAATACTCCCGTTAGTGTACAGAATATTCCAATCCCAGCACTGAATTCATTCCGAAAATGCAAAGTAATGGAGCTGTTTCTATTACTATTTGTTTGTTTTAATTTTAACTGTGTATAAAGTGCACATTTTCTTTGAAACTGAGTGTTTGTTATTAGTAGAGGGTGTCTGTTAAAGCTCTAAATGTTCATGTCTGTGACCGTATTCAGTTTCAAAGTATTGGGCTTGATTTTTCCTTTTGAAGAAATGATACATGCATTACTTTAAAATGCTCTCTTGCTTTGGCTTAATGTAGGCCATTCTGAAATAAACGTTCAGAAGAGACTTTTGGACAGAACGTGCTGAACATAACTTGGGTTTCTCTTGTCATTCTCTGGTTTTGGATGCAGTTTGGAAAAAAAAAAAAAATCTATTAAATCCAGTGGATTACTCCAGTCTGAGTGAGATGGCTTCTTTTTTCCAGCAATAGAATATGCTCCAAATATTTGAGTAAGGGAGAGGGATATTTAATGATTTGTCTTAGAGCCACAACTTGGAATTTTTATATATTTGACCTTGTTTAGTTTAATAAAAGAGTTGGTTGGAAACTAACTGTGCCTTTCTGCATGTGAATTGCTCTTCAGTGACAAACCCAATTGAATTAAAGAAAGAAAAATCTACAAACTTTGGAAGTCAGACCTTGAGAAGGGTACCACTTACGAAAACACGAAAATCTGCATTTATGCATATGAATGAGCATGCTGATATTGTCCAGTGAACTGTGCAGCATTCGCTGGCCTAATTTAGCTGCAATTTTCGAAGGAACGTACGGGAGCTGGCTGCCCAGCTCCTTTTAAAAATTGCAGCTGAATGCCCATCTGTTTTGCCCTCACAAAAGATGGCTTTTGTAAGCGTCCCATGCTTTCCCCTCGCTGCAAATTTGGCCTCAAAATTGGAAATATGTCTAAGGAGGCATTAAGTGGTTTGCGGTGTCACGCAGCTGCGAGAAAGCTAGAAGTCAGATGGATTCGGTGCTGGGGGCTCGGAATAAAAAGCTGTTTATCCAGAGTTAAAGAAAAAAGCATTCATATAGATGAGGACAGCGCTGCTGCTGCTCACGGAGCTCGTTGTGTCCCGAGCCTCGGCGAGGGCTGTAACGGCAGAAATTGATAACAGTGAGCAAGGCAGGATCCAGGAGTAATAACTGCGTGTGTTTTTTCAACTGTCAGGTTACCTGAGCATCCTGCCAGTCTCTGCAGACTGGGAAACGCGTGCGGAGCAGGGAACAGCCCGGACGCAGTCACCAGCTCCGTGCCCAGGCAGGGTAACACCGGCTTGAGCCGCACGGCACAGGTTCAAGCGTGCAGGTAACCGAGAAGGTGCAGCGGGGCCTGGGCTCCTGCTGCGTCACCTCTGCTGCTCCAGGAGGACTTAACCTCGCCGTTACCTGTAAGCGTGTGGTTATCTCTGTGTGAGCCAACACAGCCAGCTACGGGCGTCCAGCTAAGCACGTGCTTAAGTGTTTTAAAGTGCAGAAGCCTTCGTTTAACAATGAATCTGCAGCAAGAAATTCTGAAAGGCTTCAGGCATTTAACCATAACTGAAAAAGAAGGGTACGATTGCAGCGCTCTTTGCTTGCGATACGTTTCTTGGGAAGTGGTCTAATAGCAGCCATCACGTGATGGCTGTATTTGATCTTGTGCTCAGAAACAGGCCAGGAGCAGACAACCCCGTGGTCAAAGCTGGGATCGTACGCAGTCACCCCAGCCTCGGTTCAGTTGCTCCGTGCAGACGCGCGGTGCTGTTTGAGATGCCCCTGGGTGTTTCGCGTGGCCTCCAGCTGCTGCTCCAAGAGGATGTGTCTCCCAGGGGTCCTGTGTCACATCTGCCAGCCCTGCGCGGATGCCTCGGGTGCTTGAGGACCTCTCCGACAGCACCACGCGCCTAGACGTGATCCCAACCCATCCTTTGTGTCTGGGCAGGCCAGCTGACAGTGCCACCTTGTTTTCCTCTGCTACAAAGTGAGGATAACGTGACTTATTTTGTACCGGCTATAGCAAGTATAAATTAGATCCTCTCCGCGGAGTAATTTTCCTGTTGGAAGCATAGGTTGGGGTTTAATATCGTTAGCATTAAGCGTTCCTGCCTGTAGTTTAGCTACAATCCTGTAGCAACTATGCCATTCTTCTTGTAGCTTGATTTGTTAATAATTCAAGAATTCTTGATACCGGGCGCATAACTTGCCAGCTACGAGGTTACTTTCAAAAGGAGCTGTTTATTGAGACACGCACGGTTGCTTTCGGGGCGTTTGCGGCATGCCTGATTCCTGTGAATCGGACGTGCTGTGCTTTGCACATTGTGCAGTTACCGTGAAACAATTCCTGAAAGATGCGTTTGCGTGAGTTAAATTACAGTTTGCTGTTAACGGTGTAACTAGACGTAATCCACCTTTCTACAGCAACGTGGAAAGGAGCTCAGGGCTTCTACTCCTCCAGGGCTTGCCATTCATTTTCTGTCTGTCAGAGGAGACTTCAAATATCAGTTCATCATTGCTTGGAAAATAACATTTTGTTTTCTGCAGCGTGACATTATCGTTGTTGTGTAAATTCCGTGTCGATAGCTGGGGAAAAAGGGGGATTTAAAGGCATCCGATCAATGCTCATCAGTGCTATGGAATGGTTTCTGTACAGTTCAGATTTTGCTGTCCTCCTCCCTTTTATTTTTTTATTGACAGGATGTTCTGGTTACTCTTTGGCAAAGGACTTGTCGCCCGTTTGTGGCCCCGAGCCCGCTGCTTCCCCAGGAGCAGAGCTGAGGCCCCTGCGACGGCGTCCAAGTTGACTTGCGGTCGTGTGCCCTGGGATTTTTACACATGACCCTTGTTCAGGTCTGTGACTGAGCTGTGACTTCTGCTGCCTCGTGGCCTGGATTTCCTCTGTGTGGAAATGAAGTCTGGCCGAGCAGAAGCTGGAGCTGCGAACCCGCTTTCTCTTTAGAGACGGCCGCGGCGCGTGCCTGGGCCCGGGTGCGGGCGTGGGGCCGAGGCCCCTGGTCTGAAGCGATGCAGACCTGGCAGCGTCTGTAACACGCTGCGCCGGGAGGTTAGTCTCGGTATTTGGATGGAAGTTGGGATCCCAATGTCTGGCGATGAATGAAATTTCTTAAGTCAGCGGGCAAGCGGTGATATATTTTTAGCTTTGTTGTGAGTATTGGAAAGCATCGTGCCAACATCTCAGCTTCCATCTTGCCCTTATTTAAAGACATATTGTGACTTAAGTGAGTTGCTTTTTTTCCCTCCCCGAGTATTTCTTATCCCCCAAATTCAGTATTCCCATTTATGAATGCTTGCCAGGCTTTTTATATCTTTTTCCATAAACTTGCAATCACCTGAAAATCCACTGTCAGAAAACTTTTTTTAAAAGCCTGTTCTGTGTGGAAAATGTCTGCGGTAATACCTTGATATTAGCAGGTGCCAGTCTGTACGTGCGTATCAGCAGTTTTGGAGCTACCTCATCGCCTGTGGCTGTTCTTCCCCCTGACTTTTTGTGCAGGGGAGAAGGTGAGGGGATTTGACCCTTGATACCTGAATTTAAATGTGATGCCTCCAAGCTCTGAAACAAAATTCCTCTCTCACTTTAGATTGCTGATAGCAATGTTTCTTTTTTCTCTCTGAAGCTGGTATTACAATATCGAGCGGTTCGTTGCTGCATGTATTCTTGTGTCATGTACAAAAAATTAAGACTTAATGCATCGTAGAGATGCTTCGAGTGTTTGCATTATATGCTTTGAGTGTTTGCATTAATTGGAGTTACACCAGAGACCACACTAAGTCCCACTGGGGTGCACTGGTGAAAAACGCTGTGAAAATAGGAAGTTACAAAGAGAAGTTTGCAGGTTGTCTGTGGTTTTTAAAGGAGGGAACAGACCCCTGAAAGCGCCGTAGCCGCTGCTCAGGTCAGCTTCATCTGGAGTGCCTGCTCAGAAGAGGACGAGGAGCACCAGCACAGGAATCAACTTTCCTGGAGCTTGCTCAGCAAAGCACCGCGTTTCATTAATCACTTCCAGTGCTAATTGAAGGCTGATCGCAGGTACGTTGGATGTTTTATAAACTCTATAGCCTCCGTAAGAGACCCAGCGCTTAGGAACGAGCTGGTTTCCACTGAGCTGAGGGTGACCCTCCAGCCCAGACACAGCCCTTTATCTGACACGTAAAGCCTGAATCAGAAAATGTGGCTGATTAGTCATCCAGATTTGGCAATAAACTTGTGAACGTTTCAAAAGGTCTTTGAGGGAGCTGTTGAAAAGTCAGTTTGATTCCATCAGCTGCACGCTGAATTTCTACGGGCTTGTAGCTGGAACACATTCAGCATGCGAGATTAACACATGGATTCCCTGGGAGTAAACTTTCCTTATTCTCCAAGAGAAAAATAGATAACTTTGCTTATATAAACATGTGCAATATGTTATATATTATGTTATATATATAATATAACCTCTTAAAATGTTTTTTATATATATAACCTCTTAAAATGAAGTGGAAAGAGACATGGAAATGTACAGCAAGGATCTCTGAAAATTAAGGCTGGATTGATCTGGTAAATTTTGTGATGAGATACATGATTCAGAGAAGAAAAGTGCTGAATGTAAACATTCTGGACATCAGTTGCTGCATTGTTGCAGTGCCGTGGAAGTCGTTTGGCCAGATAAGATGGGTTATTCTCACAAGCCAGGTAAAGTGCACAAGAGCAGTGCCGTTCGTGATGGAGCGCAGGAGGGAGAAGGGGGAATTGCTGGTGTGGAGGGCAGAAGGACCTGTGCCCTTGGTCTGTAGACCAAGATATGAAAATATCTTGGTGTAAATCTTTCATATCTTGGTGTAAATTTTTGATATTTTGATATTTTCATAGAATCATCGAATGCTTTGGGTTGGAAGGGACCTTTCAGGGCCATCCAGCCCAACCCCCTGCAGTGAGCAGGGACATCTTGAACCAGATCAGGTTGCTCACAGCCCCGTCCAACCTCACCTGGAATGTTTCCAGGGATGGGGCCTCCACCACCTCTCTGGGCAACCCCTTCCAGTGCTTCACCACCCTCAGTGTCAAACATTTCTTCCTTCTATCCAGCCTAAATCTGCCCTCCTTTAGTTTAAACCCATCACCCCTTGTCCTGTCACCACAGGCCTTGCTGAAAAGCCTGTCCCCATCTTTCCTCGAGGCCCCCTTGAAGCACTGCAAGGCCGCACTAAGGTCTCCCCGGGGCCTTCTCTTCTCCAGGCTGAACAGCCCCAACTCTCTCAGCCTGGCCTCGGAGCAGAGGGGCTCCAGCCCTCAGAGCATTTTTGTGGCCTCCTCTGGACCCGCTCCAACAGCTCCATGTCCTCCTTGTGCTGAGGGCTCCAGAGCTGGACGCAGGGCTCCAGGTGAGGTCTCAGCAGAGCGGAGCAGAGGGGCAGAATCCCCTCCCTCGACCTGCTGGCCACGCTGCTGGGGATGCAGCCCAGGACAGGGTTGGCCTTCTGGGCTGCAAGCGCACACTGCTGGCTCATGTCCAGCTTTTCATCCCCCAGCACCCCCAAGTCCTTCTCCGCAGGGCTGCTCTCAATCCCCTCATCTCCCAGCCTGTATGGATATCGGGGGTTGCCCCGACCCAGGTGCAGGACCTTGCACTTGGCCTTGTTGAACCTCATGAGGTTTGCACAGGCCCACCTCTCCAGCCTGTCCAGGTCCCTTTGGATTTTCCTTGAGTTCCACCCCCAATATCAAATGTACTAATGGAATTTGCAGGTAGCGTGGAACTGGGAGGCGTCTTGTAAAGCCGGTGAAGGTTTGGAGATAGGAACTGCTGTTACCGGTGCTACAGACCTGGCGTGACCTGGGTGCGCAGTATTCCCCCCACTTTTCCGTGTGGAAATGTGAGCGGCCTCGCCCCATTTATTAACATCTCTCTTCAGCCCTCCTGCAGGTGCTCGCTGACTTCAAGCAAATTGAAGTGAAGTTTGGGACACTTCCAGTCCCATAAAAAGGTGGCCAGAAGTGCTTCTGTTGAAAATGGGTAAGAATACGTATTATTGAGGGGTTTTGTAGTGTGGCTGGGCAGCTGCCAGATCACGTTGGCAGCACCTGCAGCCTGCCAGGGGATGGCACGACGGAGGATGCGTGGCCAGGAGCCTTGGCAGCAGTAAGAAACTTTTAAAGTAAGAAAAGGGATGCGATTGTATCAATAGAAAATGAGTTTATTAAATGAAACATGGGGAGCGAGGTATAGGTGGATGTTTTGCCTCTGTGCAGAGCGTGAGTGTGATCCACCCCGCACAGTTTGGTGTTGTCCAGTGTCTGGAGCTCCCGTCTGAGGGAAGTCCTTGCTGCTACGTGCATTGCGATAGCACCTAGATGCTGCGGGGCAGACTGGACTGGGGACCACGGTGCTTTGTAGGTATGAAAATAGCCACCTTGTCCTAAATGTTAGAAGTACGTAGCGAGGCAGAGGGCAAGCGGGAAAGCTTTACGCCTTGGCTCACCCAGAACGCGGTATTTCCAAGAAAACTCAAGCTGCCCTGAGGTTTCCTTCGTCAGCATGTCTGTTAGATCACACTGACCCTGAATATTTCTCCCCTGTGTACTGGGGGAGGGAGAGCAGTTCGTTGCTGGACCGTCACGGGAGGGGACGAGCTCGGGAGTATGCCAGCAGGCTGTGAAATGAAATTCTGGTTTAATCGGTGGCTCCGAATTCCGGTTTCTTGTCATCTGTTGCTTTTTCTTGCTGACTAGCTGGTTGGCGCAGCAGTGTTACATAATGACCTGGTTGTTTTTTTAACAAAAAAGTAAGTTATGATCCCCTGCCGTGCTAGGATTTTACGCATCTCCTATTTGTATGCATATTTTGATGGCCAGTAAGGAAAGAGAAGATCCTTGTTAAGAAAGGAGATCCCAGAGAAACGGAAGTCGCCGGTGCAGGGGTAAGGGGATAGTTACATAAATTGCTGTGACCTGGAGTGCCACGGTGCTGCAGATACCCAAGAGAAGAGCCGAGATCTTGAGAGACTTCAAAGCTAATTTAATAAATTGCTGTTTTGTAGTTACGAATTTCAATTCTTAAGAAGGAGTAGGAAGAAAAGCTCAGGAAAATAGGAAAACGGAGCCTTTTCTTTGTCAGATGCCGATTTAACTCAACAATCTCTGATCCCTAGCTCCTGCAGTTTAACGTAATTAACATCTCGCTTGCAATTACAGGCAGGGGTCAGCGAGACGCGGGTCCCGGTGTGCTGCGCCCTGCGCAGAAGCGGGTGACGGCCAGCGCCCGCGGAATGGAGAGTTCAGCGGCTGCCATCTATCTCTGCTCTGACTGCGCTGGCAAGGTGAAATGGGCCCACTGGGGATTCTCAATTAAATTCTGCTGACCTGGATTTGAACTGCTGAGCTGTAAAACAGGCTGCACCTATCTTGCACGCGCAATCCCAGGAGCAATCAGCCGTCGTTTTTCGAGTCACGCCTGTCTCTGCCTCGGCTGCTTGTGGGTTAAAGCTTACTGGCGGCAGAAATGTGAACTCAAGCGTTTGGGGGACTGCTAATAAAAAGCAGCGGCAAGGCTGGCCCACGCCTGGAATGACACAGTCTTTGAGCTGGAAAAGACCTGCAAGGCAGTGCAGTCAGCGTCCCGGCCAGCAGGAGATTGCTTCTTAAAGGGCGTTTGGAAATTTTTTTGCACAGTCTAGTCATAACAGACTCAAGGAATTGGGTTTCCCCCATTTCCCCCAGGCTATTCTCGCCCTCCCCCTGGAGCTGGCGGCTGCGCAGCTGAAGTTAAAGTGCACCAAAGCCTTCAATCATGTTTTCAGGCCACTGGCTGTCTTCTGGGCTAGCAAAAATCCTTCCCTTCCCGTTGTTGGCTGGAGCTGTTCAGGCGCAGAGGCGCTGGGCTGCGCCTCCAGCCCACGGGCCTCTCTCGCAAGTGAGCAGTTACTGGTGCGGCCGCGGTTTGACACGCACGCTGTCCCGTCGCCCCCGGCGTCTGCGTGTCCGGCAGCAACCCCTGGCTGCCAGCGGCTCCGTCTTATTCCCATCTGGCCTCCAGTGCCATGGGGCTGCTCTCGCCTGTCGCTGCAGTTGCTAAGCTGTCCTTGGACGCTCAGCTCCTCTTTTCTTTTTTCTTTTTCCCCCTGACTGTCAGGGTTCAGTGCTATTGCGGTGTACGGGGCGGGAGATACTGACGCAGCCTTGGTGCACCCGTGTTGGGACCGGGGCCAGCTGCCCGTGGGCGCTCCCTCCGCCTGAAGTCAAAGAATTTTTAAAAGTGATTTTGGATTTGACATGTGTCTGGTTTGTGTGCAGGCTTGGAAAGTCTGGTTTTTCTGCTGATGTCCTTAGTCTCTGCTGTGGAGGGTTCCTCATTGCATTTAGAAATTGGGTCAGTGGTGTCTCAAATTGGTCAGCAGAAGGTTCCAGCTTTGATATCTTTGTGTTTACCTAAAAGCAGCACGACTAGCAGGAGGAAGCCTGCGAGGGCAGTGCGGTCACCGCGACCTGTTGTGTTTGCAAAGCTGCAACAAGCATTTGCCAAAATTCCTGTGACCATTTGGTCTAATCCATTTCAGCTCAGCCTGCCCAGCTCCTCCCGGTCCACCTGAAGCTCGAATCGCCTCCGCTGCAGATGCGTTGGGCTTGGCGAACCCTCGGCGTCTGGAAACGCTGACGCTCCCCTTCCCCCCGGAGCGCCTGGTTTCTGATCAGCGTGCTGGAGTGCCATTTGGACTGACAGTGTTGTGTAAGACACGCGGAGCCGAGGCTGCTCGAGACATTCGCCGCTTTCCCCTGAACTGCCTCTTTTCTGTGCACTGATTTGTTTCTTGTTTCCAGCTGGAGCCTAAATAGCAAAATTCCCATAGCGGGTGAGACAAGAGCTGAGATCTGCTTTTACTTGAAGTGTGCATACTCCTTTTGACCACTTATCAGCTGTTTGCCTGCAGAATTTCTCCGTGGTGACAAAAAGGTGAATTTCTCTAAAAACCTCCTTGTATCAAGTAAGAGCAACACAGCCTTGACTCAGAGAGGCACAGCAAGGACTTGCTTTGGTCCTGCTCCATCCCACGCCATGCCGTGTGTCAGGGGACTTTGGGGGAGAGCCGGAGTGGGCTCTACCCTTCCCATCCCCTCTTTCTTCTTCTCGCTCCCTCTCCAGATCTCAGTTTCCCACCAGGAACCAGGGGTGACACAGCCGAAAGAAGTCACGCTGTCTTCCAGCATCATCACTGGAGTAGAAAGCGCCTGTTACTCGATGGTGTGGGTGCGTGACCGGAGCGCTTCAAACAGGGAAGGGACAGATGGACAGCTTCTGTGCTGTGCGGTTGTGTCAGTCTTCGGAGGGTTTCCCAGATGGAAAACGCGTGTCCTGGTTTGTGGTCAGAGCTCAGTTCAGGTTCTTTGTTCATTTGCGTGGAAAATGAGGACGTGTTTTTTCCAGCTGCGTTGCAAAGCCAGTATTTGGGCTGTTACTTTCTCTTCCCCGTGATTTATCCCCCAAATAAAACTCCCTTCAGGACAACATTTCCCCGTTTCACTTCACACGGCAGCGTTGCCTCCTGACCATCTGACATCTCCCTCTGCTCTCAAAAGCTGACCAAAACATCTCGGCTTTCTTATGAGCATGAGAGCTGAAAAATCGTAGCCTCCCTCTGCTCACGCAAACTGCCGCTCACGTGGCGGCCCCCCACGCTGTGGCGGCCACGTTCCTGCCGAGTCCTTGAGGATTTTCTTCCTTGTGCGCACCCTAAAAGCAAAGTCTGCCTCGTTAGATTATAGCTGAAAAATGGCAGCTAGACGGTCAATCATCAGCTTCGGCAGCCAAAGGAGTGGAGATATTTTAGGTTCAAGGGTTTCCCATTATGTAATGGCACAGAGGCGGCTCTGGAAGAGTTGGTTTCTTATTTCTTTGGTTTTACTAATAATGAGGGGGATTTATATATTTTTTTTTTTCCTATCGCAGGCTTTTGAGGTTGGCAGGATTCACCCTTAGAGGCTCGTTGCTGTTTTCAGTGAAAAGGGGCAAATAAGTCTTTGATTCTGTCCTTGTAAGTGACAGCTGCTCTGACGCATCCCCCAGGCCTGCCCAGGCCGTTGCTCCCCGCGGGTCCTTTCAGGTCGCGTTACAGGGGGATGTATCGCACCAGCATTAGGGAGAGAGCTCTGCAAGTCACCTCGGAGGAACCCAAAAGCCAATGCCGACCTCGCAGCCTTCGTCAGAGGAGCATCTCGGCACCTGGCACGGAAATGGGAGACTGTGGCTTCTCCCTCGGACGATGTGGTTAACCTTCAGCAAGTGCCATTAAAATCTGGCAGTGGTGGATGAGGAGTGTGGGTCAGAGCCGAGCGCGAGGACGGTCTCTGACATCAAACTGGTGAGCTAGGAGTAAGAGAAGGAGCTTGAGGACACGTAGGAATGCTGCAGCCTGTGCTCCGTGTTTCGGGGCAGCTCCTCTTCAAGGCAGAGGAGCTGTGCGATGTGATGGAGGAAGCTAAAAAGGAGCTGGCGAAGTCTGTGACGGAGAGGAGCGGCAGCCTGGGGCGTCGAGCGCCTCTGGGCACTGGACCCTGCTGCCTCTCATAGTTTTTGTGGTCCTGGGAAGTTGGCCAAGGAGCATCTCCCTTGTGCTGGGCACGTACGACTCCACTGCGGAATCCTCGTGAGCCCCAGCCTCCCTGGCCCACGCAGCAATGCCGGTGAGCAGGACCCTGCCCTAAGCAAGCGGCGTAGGTGCGGCGTGACCCTGCGGGGCTGCAGACTGGAGCTGCGCCGACTTTAAGTCATATTTTTTGCCCTCCTGACCCTCAAGGCCCTGAATAACTCAAGATTCAGAAACAGTCTGTGCATCTGGCATATTTCTGGCTCACTCATCACGCTGGTATCTAGACACCGGCCCAAAATAGCTCCTTGCCGAGATGCATCTCAGTCGTGGCCGGTAGCAAATCTGCGGCTAAAATCCTTAAGGGGTGTAAAGATGTCCCCGCTGTGACGGGATCACAGCGTCGCGGGGCAGAACGGCACTGTTTGCTCCGAGCCTTGCCCTGGCAGGGGAGGACGCTGCGGCTGAGGACGCAGCGAGGATGGGGGGATGGCTCCTGGCGCAGACCCCCCCGGCTCAGCCGGGTGCTCTCCCCGCCATGACCAGAGGCTCCTCCAGCATCTTCCCCACCCTGCGCCGCCTCCTGCGAGGCCGAGGCCGTAGCTGCGGGGGGCAGAGTGAGTGGATGATGGTGATTGCTTTAATAAGATGGGTTTGACCCTTCTGAAGCCAGGAGGGAGGCCCCTGCCTGGGGCTCGGTGTCCTCTGGAGGGAGGCAGCACCCTGAGGAGCACCCTGGGCAGCACCCTGAGGTGTTCCCGGGCACCCCCCAGCACCGCAAGCGGGGCAGAGCTGGCAGCGCGTGTCCTCGCCCACCCTGGCACCCTGGATGGTGTGCGTGGGCCCCAGTGCTTGCCTCAAGGTGCTGAATCCGGGTGCGTTTTCATGGCATGCAGTGTAGGGAGACACCGGAGCGGGTCCCTCTGGGGCTCTGTAGGGCAAGGGGCACCTCCAGCCCCACTGGTCAGGGGCTTGGCCCCCTCTGGGGTGGGTTGTTGCAGCACGGATTGTCCTGCATCCGTCCCATCCCCCCGGCTGGCAGGGGAGGGGGGTCCCCGGGCAAGTGACCCTATGTGGGGAGGGGGACGCTGGGCCTCTCGCGCCAGGGCGGAGGGCACCGGCAGCAAAGCTCATGTGGTGTCCCCCATCTGCCACTGGTTTTACCATCAAAGGACCCCAAACGGGGGGGGAGGGGGTGCTGCAGCCCCCTCCCCAGCCTGTGCCTTTGTCCGCAGGCTCCGTCTTCCCAGCTTGGGGCTGGGGGCCGCAGGGGCGTGTGTGGCTCTGGGGCATCTCGGGGACACCAGAGCAGCTCGGGGACATCAGAGCATCTCCTGCGCCATCCAGTCCGGGCGTGCATGGACTGGACTGGGGGAGCCCTCTCGTGGTGGATGTGCTGAGCAAGAGTCTGGTTGTGCCAAACAGTCTGGTTGTGCCAAACAGTCTGGTTGTGCCGAACAGTCTGGTTGTGCCAAACAGTCCAGTTGTGCCGAACAGTCCGGTTGTGCCGGTCTGTCTGCCTGTGCTGAGCTTTTCCACACCAGCTCTAGCTGAGCATCACCCGGGCTGGTCCTGTGGGAGGCTGCCTCATCCCTGTGGGTCCCTCTGGGAGTTGGGGACCCAGCCCCGAGTCCCCGTCTGCCTGGTTTTGCTCACCCCGCTGCAGAGCCAGGCAGGGCCCTGCCCGGCACTAACCCAGCCTGAGGGTGTCCCTGGAGGGGACAGGAACCTGCCCGTGTGTCCCTGCAACAGCACAGTGACCAGCTCTTGCGTCCCACAGCTGTGCGAGGGACCGGTCCCCGTGCTGTGACAGCGACCGGTGCGTGCGGTGGGACAGGGATGGAGCTGTGTCCTCGCACCGGGCCAGGCGCAGGGCTGAGCATGTCTGCAGTGGGACGGGGAGCAGCCACGTGTCCCCACGGTGGGGCAGGGACTGAGCTCGGTGGCACTCGCCATGGGCCATGGCCTCTGTACGATGGGACACCCGACTCAGACATGAGTCCCAACCCCTGGGGACGGGCCAGGGCGGAGTGTGGGACAGAGGGAGGACGTCGGTGGGACGAGATGGAGGGGACCAGGGACCGGAGTATCCTCACGGGTGAAATCCGGGGAGGCTTGTGCCTCCCCCCCGCCCCAGCACCGGTGAAAAGCAGAACCCCCATCATTTTCCAAATCTTTATTGTAAATAAATTCTGCGACATTGCAGGAGGCTTCCCGGGGGCCAAAGCCGGGGCCGAGCGAGGAGCACGCGGCGGCTCCGGCAACGGCGCCTCCGGCAGCAGCGACGGCGGCTCCCCAGCACGTGCAAAGCAGGAGCGCGAGATGAGGCGCAGGCATTCGAGGGGGGCGGCGAAGCCCCCCCCCCACCCCACAACCCGGGGCCCCATCCCGGCTGTGGGCGGTAGCGCGGAGCGAGGCGGTGCGGGATGGCGGTGAGTTGGCGGGGCAGGCGTTTGCCGCCGCCCCGGTGTGCTTGTCCCCTGCCGCGTGCCAGGACGGGGCCCGTCGGCTCAGCCTGCTGGGGGGGTCTGGGGAGGGTGTTTTGCTCTCTTGGCTCTGGAAGCACTGGGTGCACCCCCCGTCCTGGCCACGGGCCCTCCCTGGCGCGTCTGTGGCGGCACCGCGGCACTGCTTGACCTTACGGCATTAAAATCGTTAAGAAAAAAACCCCTATATTTATATATATGTATATAAATGTCCCCAAACCCAGTGACAACGGTGGCTTCTTGCTCTGAAACAGGGGCGTCCCCTCGCCACGGGGACCACCCTGGCACTGTGGCTGTGACAGCGGTGGGGACATTGCGGCGACAGTGATAGAGTCAGGGTGGGGGGTTGGTCCAGACCCCCGCAACCATGGGTGGCCCTGCGTCCCCACACGTCCCCGTCCGTCACCGTGGGGCACCTGGCTGACATGTCACGCGAGGAGCCACCATCAAAGCCAAGCCTGGGGACATCCAGCCACCCCGTCCTGCTGTCACCTCCCAACACCCTGGCACGGCAGTGCCCTGTCCCCTGTCTGGTGCCACCACAGCCAAGGCACCCATGGGTGCTGCAGGCACCCAGCTGGGCTGTCACACCACGCTGGGGGCCACCGCACGCTGGGCTTGGGGACGCTTTGCCTCCATGGCAAAGGAGCCCGGTGACGGGCAGGGACGCTGGGCGAGGGAGGAGATGGAGGGGACACCCTCACCCTGCCGTGGGCGTGGGGTGTCCCCCCCCCACGCTGTGTGTCACCTGGGGTGTCCCCCCCCCACGCTGAGTGTCACCAGCGGTGGAAGGAGCCAGTGTGGGCCCCCCGTGGTGCGTGGTGCTGTGGGTTGGGTGGCCCTACAGAGCCACCCCATGCAGGGTGCCACGTGCCGTGGGGCTGGGGTGACACGTGCCACCCACCGAGCAGCCCCACGCACCCCAGCCCCTCCAAGGTGGGACCTCGCTGTCACCTGCCCCCCTCCACCAGCCCCAGTGCCGCCAGTTTGGGGTTCACCTGCCTGAGCTGGGGAGGGAAGGGGCAGCCCCTGCCCTAGAGGGAGAGCCTGGCACCCATGGGTGTCAGTCCCCACTGCTGGGGACATTGGGGTCCCATGGCCAGGCCATGACATTTGGGGGGGGGAGGGGAGTTTGGGGGGACTTGCCCCACTTTGGG